>CAWTZB010000265.1:142500-337500 GCA_963919705.1 Alexandromys oeconomus | reverse complement strand
AGGGTTAGGGTAAGGGTTAGGGTTAAAATGAGGGTGAAGGTTAGGGTGGGGTTTAGGGTTAGGGTTAGGGTTAGGGTGAGCGTGATTGTGAGTGTGAGGGTTAGTGTGAGGGTGAACGTTAGGGTTAGAGTTAGGGTTAGGTTTAGGTTGAGTGTTAGGGTGAGGGTAAGGGTGAGGGTGAGAGTGAGCGTGACGGTGAGGGTGAGTGCTAGGTTGAGGGTTAGGGTGAGGGTGAGTGTGAGGGTTAGGGTGAGGGTTAGGGTGAGGTTGAGTGTGAGGGTCAGGGTGAGTGTTAGGGTGAGGGTGAGGGTGAGGGTGAGGTTTAGTGTTAGTGTTAGGGTTAGGTTTAGGGTTAGGGTTAGGTTTAGGGTTTGGTTTAGGTTTAGGGTGAGGGTAAGTGTTAGGGTGAGGGTTAGGGTGAGGGTTAGGTTTAGGGTTTGGGTTAGGGTTAGGGTGAGTGTGAGGGTGAGGGTTAGAGTGAGTGTGAGGGTGAGGTTTAAGGTTAGGTTTAGGGTTAAGGTTAGGGTTAGGGTGAGGGTGAGGTTGAGTGTTAGGGTTAGTGTTAGGGATATGGAGAGGGTGATGGTGAGGGTGTGTGTTAGGGTGAGGTTGAGGGTGAGTATTAGGGTGAGAGTGAGCGTGAGTGTGAGTGTGAGGGTGAGGGTGAGGGTGAGGGTTAGGATTAGGGTGAGGGTCAGGGTAAGGGTTACTGTTAGGGTGAGGTTGAGTGATAGGGTGAGGGTGAGTGTTAGAGTTAGGGTGAGGATTAGGTTTAGTGTTAGGGTTAGGGTTAGGGTGACCATATGGTGATGGTTAGGGTGAGGGTGTGTGGTAGGGTTAGGGTAAGTGTTAGGGTTAGAATGACGGTGAAGGTTAGCGTGAGGGTGTGGGTGTGTGTTAGGGTGAGGGTGATTGTGAGGGTGAGTGTGAGTGTTAGTGTGAGGGTGAGGGTTAGGTTTAGGGTAAGGGTTAGGGTGAGGTTTAGGGTGAGAATGAGTGTTAGTGTTAAGGTGAGGGTGAGGGTGATGGTGAGGGTGAGGGTTAGGGTTAGGGTAAGGGTGAGGGTGAGTGTTAGGGTTAGGGTTAGGTTTATGGTGAGAGTGAGGGTGAGGGTTAGGGTTAGGGTTAGGGTGAGGATTAAGGTGAAGTTGAGGGTGAGGGTGTGTGTTAGGGTGAGGGTTAGGGTTAGGGTTAGGGTGAGGGTTAAGGTGAGGGTGAGGGCGAGTCTGAGGGTGAGTGTTGGGTGAGGGTGAGGGTGATGGTTAGGGTGAGGGTTAAGTTTAGGGTTCGGTATAGGGTTAGGGTTTGGGTTAAGGTTTGTGTGAGGGTGTTGGTTAGGGTGAGGGTGAGGAGGAGAGTCAGGGTGAGGTTTAGGGTGATGGTGAGGTTGAGTGTGAGGGTTAGGGTTAGGGTTTGGTTTAGGGTAGGGGTGAGTGTGAGGGTGAGGTTTAGGGTGAGTGTGAGGGTGAGGGTTAAGGTTAGGTTTAGTGTTAAGTTTAGGGTTAGGGTGAGGGTGAGGTTGAGTATTAGGGTTAGGGTGAGGGTGAGTGTGAGGGTGAGGGTGAGGGCGTGTGTTAGGGTGAAGATGAGGGTGAGTGTTAGGGTGAAAGTGAGTGTGAGGGTGAGTGTGATTGTGAGGGTTTTGTTTAGGCTTAGGGTGAGTGTTAAGGTTAGGGTTAGTGTTAGTTTTAGAGTGAGCGTGAGGGTGAGGGTCAAGGTGTGTTTTAGGGTGAGGGTGAGGGTTAGGCTTAGGGTGAGTGTTAAGATTAGAGTTACGGTTAGGGTTAGGGTTAGGCTTAGGGTGAAGAAGAGCCTGAGTGTGAGTGTTAGGTTGAGGGTGAGGTTTAGGTTGGGGGTGAGGATTAGGGTTAGGTTTAGCTATAGGGTGAGGGTTACGGTGAGGGTGAGGGTTAGAGTTAGGTTTAGGGTTAGTGTTAGGTTTAGGGTGAGTGTTAGGGTGAAGGTTAGGGTCAGGGTGAGTGTTAGGTTTAGGATGAGGGTAAGGGTGAGTGTTAGGATTGGGTTAGGATTAGGGTGAGGGTTAGGGTTAGTGTGAGGGTGAGGGTTAGGGTTAGGGTGAGGGCGAGGGTGAGGTTTAGGATGAGGGTGAAGGTTATTGTTAGGTTTAGGGTTACGGGGAGGGGGAGGGTGACGGTTAGGGTGAGCGTGATGTTGAGGATTAAGTTTAGAGTTATGGTTAGGGTGAGATTGAGGGTTAATGTGAGGGTGAGGGTGAGTTTGAAGGTAAGGGTGAGGGTGAGGGCATGGGTTAGGGTGAGTGTGAGGGTTAGGGTGAGGGTGAGGGTGAGGGAGAGGGTGAGGGTTAGGTTTAGGGTTATTGTTAGGGTTAGGGTGAGAGTGAGGGTGAGGGTGAGGATGAGTGTGAGGGTGAGGGTGAGTGTTAGGGTTAGGGTGAGGTTTAGGGTAAGGCTTAGGGTGAAGGTGAGGATGAGGGTTAGTGTTAAGTTTAGGGTTAGGGTTAGGTTTAGGGTTAGGGTGAGGGTGAGAGTGATGGTGAGGCTGAGGGTGACTGTTATGGTGAGGGTTTGGGTGAGGTTGAGGGTGAGGGTGAGTATTAGGCTGAGGGTTAGGGTGAGTGTGAGGGTGAGGGTGAGTGTGAGGGTTAGGGTTAGGGTGAGGGTTACGGTTAGGGTGAGTGTTAAGGTTAGGGTTAGGGTTAGGGTTAGGGTGAAAGTTAGGGTGAGGGTGAGGGTGAGGTGAATGTTAAGGTAAGGTTGAGGGTGAGGGTGAGAGTTAGGGTTAGGGTTAGAGTGAGGGTGAGCGTGAGGGTGAGGGTGGGGTTAGGGTGAGGATTAAGTTTAGGGTTAGAGTTAGGGGTAGGGTTAGGGTTAGGGTTAGGGTGAGGGTGTGGGTGAATGTTAGGGTTAGGGTGAGGATTAGTGTTAGGGTTAGGGTGAAGGTGAGGTTTAGGGTTAGGGTTTGGGTTAGAGTGACGGTGAGGGTAAGTGTGAGGGTTAGTGTTAGAGTTAGGGTTAGGGTTAGGGTGAGGGTTAGGGTGACGGTGAGGGTTAGGGTTAGGGTTAGGCTCAATGTGAGCGTTAGGGTGAGGGTTGAGGTTAGGTTTAGGGTTAGAGTTAGGGTTAGAATTAGGGTTAGTGTTAGGGTTAGGGTGAGTGTTAGGGTGAGGCTGATGGTTAGGGTGAGGGTTAGTGTGAGGTTGAGGGTGAGGGTTAGGGTCAGGGTTAGATTTAGTGTTAGGGTTAGGTTGAGGGTTAGGGTTAGTGTAAGGGTTAGGGTGAGGGTGAGCGTGAGATTGAGGGTTAATGTTAGGGTGAGGATGATGATGAGGGTGAGGGTTGGGGTGAGTGTGAGGGTGAGGGGTAAGGTTAGCTTTAGGGTTAAGTTTAGGGTTATGGTGAGGGTGAGTTTGAGTGGTAGGGTTAGGGTTAGGTTGAGGGTGAGGGTGAGGGTGTCTGTTAGGGTGAGTGTGAGGGTGAGTGTTAGGGTGAGAGTGAGTGTGAGGGTGAGTGTGATTTTGATGGTTAGGTTTAGGGTTAGGGTGAGTGTTAAGGTTAGGGTTTAGGGTTAGGGTTAGTGTTATGGTGAGAGTGAGGGTGAGGTTTAGGGTTAGGGTGAGGATTAAATTGTGTTTGAGTGTGACGGTGTGTGTTAGGGTGAGGGTTACAGTTAGGGTTAGGGTTAGGGTTAGGGTAAGGGTTAAGGTGAGGGTGAGGGTGAGGGTGAGGGGTGGGTGAGGGTGCGGGTGAGGGTTAGGATGAGGGTTAAGTTTAGGGTTCAGGATAGTGTTAGGGTTTGGGTTAGGGTTAGGGTTAGCGTGAGGGTTATGGTGAGGGTGAGAGTTAGGGTGAGGTTTAGGGTGAGGGTGAGTGTGAGGGTTATGGTTAGGTTTTGGGTTAGGGTTAGGGTGAGTGTGAGGTTGAGGGTTAGGGTGAATGTGAGGGTGAGGGTTAAGGTTAGGTTTAGGGTTAAGGTTAGGGTTAGGGTGAGGGTGAGGTTGAGTGTTAGGGTTAGGTTTAGGGTTAGGGTTAGGGTCAGTGTTAGGGTTAGGATTAGGATTAGGGTGACGGTGAGGGTGAGGGTGAGTGTGTGTGTTAGGGTGAGGGTGAGGGTCTGGGTGAGTGTTAGGGTGAGGGTGAGGGTGAGGGTTATCGTGAGTGTTAAGATTAGGGTTAGGGTTAGGCTTAGGGTTTGGGTTAGGTTTAGGGTGAGTGTGAGGGTGATTGTTAGTGTGAGGGTTAGGGTGAGTGTGAGGTTGAGGGTTAAGGTTAGGGTTATGCTTAAGTTTAGGGTTAGGGTGTGGGTGATGGTAAGGGTTAGTGTTAGTGTTAGGGTTAGGGTGAGGGTGACAGTAGGGTGAGTGTTAGGTTTAGGGTTACGGTTAGGGTTAGGGTTAAGGTTTGGGTTAGGGTGAGGGTGAGGGTTTTGGTGAGGGTGAGGGTGAGGGTGAGTGTTAGGGTGAGTGTGAGGCTGAGTGTTAAGGTGAGAGTGAAGGTGAGGTTGTTGGTGAGCGTGAGGGTTAGGTTTAGGGTTAGGGTGAGTGTTAAAGTTAGGGTTAGTTTTAGGTTTAGGGTTAGGTTTAGGGTTAGGGTGAGGGTGAGGTTTAGGGTTATAGTGAGTGTGATGGTCAGTGTGAGTGTTAGGGTGATTGTGAGGGTGAGGGTTAGGGTTAGGTGAGGGTTAAGTTCAGGGTTAGGGTTAGTGTTAGGGTTAGGGTTAGTGTGAGGGTGAGGGTTAGGGTGAGGATGAGGGTGATAGTCAGGGTGAGAGTTAGGGTGAGGGTGAGGGTGAGCATGAGGGTTAGGGTGAGGGTTAAGGTAAGGTTTAGGGTTAGGGTGAGAGTGAGCGTGAGGGTGACGGTTATGGTTAGGGTTAGGGTTAGGGTTAGGGTGGGAGTTAGGGGGAGGGTGAGGGTGAGTGTTAGGGTGAAGGTGAGGGTGAGGGTTAGGGTAAGGTTAAGTTTAGGGTTAGGGTTAGGTTTAGGGTTACGGTTAGGGTTATGGTGAGGGTGAGTGTTATGTTGAGTGTTAGGATGAGAGTGAGGGTGAGGCTTAAGATTAGGTTTAGGGTTAGGGTTAGGTTTAGGGTTAAGGTTAGGGTTATGGTGAGGGTGAGTGTTATGTTGAGTGTTAGGATGAGGGTGAGGGTGAGGCTTAAGATTAGGTTTAGGGTTAGGTTTAGGTTTAGGGTGAGGGATAGGGTGAGGGTGAGTGTTCGGGTGAAGGTGATGCTTAGGGTTAGGGTGAGGGTGAGGATGAGGGTGAGTGTTAGGGTGAGGGTGAGGGTTAGGGTGAGTGTTAGCGTGAGGGTGAGGGTGAGGCTTAGGGTTACGGTTAGGGTTAGGGTGAGGGTGAGGGTTAGGGTAAAGGTTAGGGTGAGTGTGAGGGTGAGTTTGAGGGTGCTTGTTAGGTTGAGGGTTAGGGTAAGGGTGAGGGTGAGGGTTAGGGTTAAGTTTAGGGTTTGGGATAAGGTTAGGGTTTGGGTTAGTGTTAGGGTGAGGTTGAGGGTTAGGGTGAGGGTGAGGGTGAGAGTTAGGGTGCGGTTTAGGGTGAGGGTGAGTGTGAGGGTTAGGGTTAGAGTTTGGGTTAGGGTTAGGGTGAGTGTGAGGGTGAGGGTTAAGATTAGGTTTAGGGTTAAGGTTAGGGTTAGGGTGAGGGTGTGGGTGAGGTTGAGTGTTAGGGTTAGTGTTATCGTTAGGGTTAGGGTGAGGGTGAGGGTGTGTGTTAGCGTGAGGGTGAGTGTTAGGGTGAGAGTAAGTTTGAGGGTGAGGGTGACTGTGAGGTTGAGGGTGAGGGTGAGGGTTAGGATTAGGATTAGGGTGAGGGTTATGGTAAGGTTTAGTGTTAGGGTGAGGGTGAGTGTTAGGGTGAGGGTGAGGGTTAGGGTGAGGGTTAGGTTTAGTGTTAGGTTTAGGTTGACCATATGGTGATGGTTAGTGTGAGGGTGTGTGTTAGTGTTAGGGAAATGTTTAAGGGTAGAATGAGTGTGAAGGTTAGGTTGAGGGTTAGATTGAAGGTGATGATGAGGGTGAGTGTTAGCGTGAGAGTGATTGTGAGGGTGAATGTGAGGGTTAGGGTGAGGGTTAGGGTGAGGGTTAGGGTGAGGGTTAGGGTGAGGTTAAGGGTGAGGGTAAGAGTGAGGGTGAGGGTGAGTGTTAGGGTTAGGGTGAGGGTTAGGGTGAGGGTGAGTGTGAGTGTTAGGGTGAGGGTGAGGGTGAGGGTTAATGTTCGGGTGAGGGTTAAGTTTAGGGTTAGGGTTAGGTTTAGGGTTTGGGTTAGGTTTAGGGTGAGCGTGAGGGTAAGTGTTAGGGTGAGGTTGTGGGAGAGGGTGAGGGTGAGTGTGAGGATTAGGGTTAGGGTTAGGTTTAGGGTTAGTGTGAGGGTTAGGGTTAGGGTAAGTGTTAAGGTTAGGGTTAGGGTTAGGTTAAGGGTGAGAGTTAGGGTGCGGGTGAAGATTAGGGTGAGGGTGAGAGTTAGGATGAAAGTGAGGGTGAAGGTGAGGGTTAGGGTGAGGTTTAAGGTTAGGGTTATTGTTATGATTATGTTTAGGGTTAGGGTTAGTGTTATGGTGAGGGTGAGTGTTAGGGTGAGGGTTAGGATGAGGGTGAGGGTTAGGGTTAGGGTTAGGGTTAGGTTTTGGGTTTGGGTTAGGGTTAGGTTTAGGGTTAGGGTGAGGGTTAGGGGCGAGGGTGAGTGTTAGGGTGTGGGTGAGGGTGAGGGTTAGGGTGAGTGTGAGGGTGAGGGTGAGGCTGAGTGTTAGGTTGACGGTGAGGGTGAGGGTGAGGGTTAGGTTTAGGGTTAGGGTTAGGGGAGGGTTAAGGTAAGGGTGAGGGTGAGGATTAGGGTTAGGGTTAGGGTTTGGGGTATGGTGAGAGTTAGGGTTAGGGTAAAGGTTAGGGTGTGGGTGAGGGTTCTTGTTAGGGTGAGGGTTAGGGTGAGGGTGAGGGTTAGTGTTAGGTTGAGGGTTAGAGTTATGGTTAGGGTTAGGGTGAGTGTTAAGGTGATGGTGAGGGTGTGTGTTAGGGTAAGGGTTAGGGTTAGGGTTAGGGTGAGGGTTAGGGAGAGGGTTAGTGTGATGGTGAGTATTAGGTTGAGGGTGAGGGTGAGGGTTAGTGTTAGGGTGAGTGTTAAGATTAGGTTTAGGGTTAGGGTTTGGTTTAGGGTTAGGGTCAGGTGAGGGTTAGGCTGAGGGTGAGGGTGAGTGTTAGGTTGAGGTTTAGGGTGCGGGTGAGTGTGAGGGTGAGGGTTAGGGTTAGGGTGAGGGTTAGGGTTAGGATTAGGGTTAGGGTGAGTGTGAGGGTTATTGTTAGTGTGAGGGTTAGGGTGAGTGTGAGGTTGAGGGTTAAGGTTAGGGTTATGGTTAGTGTTAGGATTAGGTTGTGGGTGATGGTAAGGGTTAGTGTTAGTGTTACTGTTAGGGTGAGGGTGACGGTAGGGTGAGTGTTAGGTTTAGGGTTAGGGTTAGGGGTAGGGTTAGGGTTAGGGTTTGGGTTAGGGTGAGGGTGAGGGTTTTGGTGAGGGTGAGGGTGAGGGTGAGGATGAGTGTTAGGGTGAGGGTGAGGCTGAGTGTTAAGGTGAGTGTGAAGGTGAGGTTGTTGGTGAGGGTTCGGGTTAGGTTTAGGGTTAGGGTGAGTGTTAAATTTAGGGTTACATTTACATTTAGGGTTATGGTTAGGGTTAGAGTGAGGCTGAGTGTTAGGGTGATAGTGAGTGTGAGGGTCAGTGTGAGTGTTAGGGTGAGGGTGAGGATTAGGGTGAGGGTGAGCGTGAGGGTTAGGGTGAGGGTTAAGTTTAGGGTTAGGGTTAGGGTGAGGGTGAGCATGAGAATGAGGGTTATGGTTAGGGTTATGGTTAGGGTTAGGGTGAGAGTTAGGGTGAGGGTGAGGGTGAGTGTTAGGGTGAAGGTGAGGGTGAGGGTGAGGGTTAGGGTAAGGTTAAGTTTGGGGTTAGGGTTAGGTTTAGAGTTACGGTTAGGGTTATGGTGAGGGTTAGTGTTAGGGTGAGTGTTAGGATGAGGGTGAGGCTTAAGGTTAGGTTTAGCGTTAGGGTTAGGTTTAGGTTTAGGTTTAGGGTGAGGGATAGGGTGAGGGTGAGGGTTAGTGATATTGTGAGGGTGATGGTTAGGGTTAGGGTGAGGGAGAGTGTTAGGGTGAGGGTGAGTGTGAGAGTTATGGTGAGGGTGAGGGCGAGTGTTAGGGTGAGGGTGAGGCTTCGGGTTACGGTTAGGGTTAGAGTGAGGGTGAGGTTTAGGGTGAGGTTGAGTTTTAGGGTGAGGGTTAGGTTTAGGTTTAGGGTTTGGTGTAGGGTGAGGGTTAGGGTTAGGGTAAAGGTAAGGGTGAGGGTGAAGGTGAGGGTGCTTTTTAGGTTGAGTGTTTTTTTTTTTTTGTGAAACTAACTCTTTTATTTTATTTATTTATTTATTTTTTTCTGGTTTTTTTTAAATTTATTTATTTATTAAAGATTTCTGTCTCTTCCCCACCGCCGCCTCCCCTTTCCCTCCCCCTCCCCCAATCAAGTCCCCCTCCCTCGTCAGCCCAAAAAGCAATCAGGGTTCTCTGCCCTGTGGGAAGTCCAAGGACCACCCACTTCCATCTAGGTCTAGTAAGGTGAGCATCCACGAAACTGCCTAGGCTCCCACGAAACCAATAGGTCCAGTAGAATCAAAAACCCGTTGCCATTGTTCTTGAGGTCTCAGTAGTCCTCCTTGTCTGCTATGTTCAGCGAGACCGGTTTTGACCCAGGCTTTTTCAGACCCAGGCCAGCTGGCCTTGGTGAGTTCCCAATAGGACATCCCCATTGTCTCAGTGTATGGGTACACCCCTCGCAGTCCTGAGTTCCTTGCTTGTGCTCTCTCTCCTTCTGCTCCTGATTTGGACCTTGAGATTACAGTCCGGTGCTCCAATGTGGGTCTCTGTCTCTGTCTCCTTTCATCGCCTGATGAAGGTTAATATTCAGGAGGATGCCTATATGATTTTCTTTGGGTTCTCCTTATTTAGCTTCTCTAAGAACCTTGAGTGTTTGGGTTAGGGTGAGGGTGAGGGTGAAGGTTAGGATTAAGTTTAGGGTTCGGGATAAGGTTAGGATTTGGGTTAGTGTTAGGGTGAGGGTGAGGGTTAGGTTGAGGGTGAGGGTGAGAGTTAGGCTGTGGTTTAGGGTGAGGGTGAGTGTGAGGGTTAGGGTTAGAGTTTGGGTTAGGGTTAGGGTGAGTGTGAGGGTGAGTGTTAGTGTGAGTATGAGGGTTAAGGTTAGGATTAGGGTTAAGGTTAGGGTGAGGGTGAGGTTGAGTGTCAGGGTTAGGGTTAGGGTTAGTGTTAGGTTAGGGCTAGGGTGAGGGTGAGGGTGTGTGTGAGTGTGAGGGTGAGGGTGAGTGTTAGGGTGAGAGTGAGTGTGAGGATGAGGGTGACTGTGACGGTGAGGGTTAGGGTTAGGATTAGGGTGAGGGTTAGGGTAAGGGTTAGTGTTAGGGTGAGCGTGAGAGTTAGGGTGAGGGTGAGGGTTAGGGTGAGGGTTATGTTTAGTGTTAGAGTTAGGGTTAGTGTTAGGGTTAGGGTGACCATATGGTGATGGTTAGTGTGAGGGTGTGTGTTAGTGTTAGGGTAATGGTTAGGGGTAGAATGTGTGTGAAGGTTAGGTTGAGGGTCAGATTGAGGGTGAGGGTGAGGGTGAGTGTTAGCGTGAGGGTGATTGTGAGGGTGAATGTGAGGTTTAGGGTGAGGATTAGGATGAGGGTGAGGGTGAGGGTGAGAGTGAGGGTGAGGGTGAATGTTAGGGTGAGGGTTAGGGTGAGGGTGAGGGTTAGGGTGAGGGTGAGGGTGAGGGTGAGGGTGAGTGTTAAGGTGAGGCTGAGGTTGAGGGTTAGTGTTAGGGTTAAGTGTAGGGTTAGGGTTAGGTTTAGGGTTTGGGTTAGGTTTTGGGTGAGGGTGAGGGTAAGTGTTAGGGTGAGGTTGAGGGAGAGCTGAGGGTGAGTGTGAGGAGTAGGGTTAGGGTTAAGGTTAGGGTTAGGGAGAGGGTTAGGGTTAGGGTAAGTGTTAAGGTTAGGTTTAGGGTTAGGGTTAGGGTGAGAGTTAGGTTGAGGGTGAAGGTTAGGGTGAGTGTGAGAGTTAGGATGAAGGTGAGGGTGAATGTGAGGGTTAGGTTTATATTTAAGGTTAGGGTTATGGTTATGATTATGGTTAGTGTTAGGGTTAGGGTTATGGTGAGGGTGAGTGTTAGGGTGAGTGTTAGGATGAGGGTGAGGGTTAAGATTAGGGTTAGGGTTAGGTGAAGGTGAGGATGAGGGTGAGTGTTAGGGTTAGGGTTTGTGTTAGGGTTAGGTGGAGGGTGAGGTTTAGGGCGAGGGTGAGTGTGAGTGTTAGGTTGTGGGTGAGGGTGAGGGTTAGGGTTAGGGTTAGGATTAGGGTGAGGGTAAGGGTGTGGGTGAGGGTGAGGGTGAGCCTTAGGTTTAGGGTTAGGTTGACGGTGAGAGTGAGGTTGAGGGTTAGGTTTAGGTTTAGGGTTAGGGTTAGGAGGAGGGTTAAGGTAAGGGTGAGGGTGAGAGTTACGGTTAGGGTTTGGGTTATGGTGAGAGTTAGGGTTAGGGGAAAGGTTAGAGTGAGGGTGAGGGTGCTTGATAGGGTGAGGGTGAGGGTTAGTGTTAGGGTTAGGGTTATGGTTAGGGTTAGGGTGAGTGATAAGGTGATGGTGAGGGTGTGTGTTAGGGTAAGGGTTAGGGTTAGGATGAGGGTTAGGGAGAGGGTTTGGGTGATAGTGAGTATTAGTTTGAGGGTAAGGGTGAGTGTTAGTGTTAGGGTGAGGGTTAAGATTAGGGTTTGGGTTAGGGTTAGGGTTTGGGTTAGGTTTAGGGTGAGGTGAGGGTTAGGGTGAGGGTGAGGGTGAGTGTTAGGTTGAGGTTTAGGGTGAGGGTGAGGGTTAGGGTTAGTGTTAGAGTTAGAGTTAGGGTGAGGGTGAGGGTTAGGGTTAGGGTTAGGGTTAGGGTTAGGATTAGGATTAGGGTTAGGGTTAGGGTTAATTTCAGAGTTCGGATTAAGGTTAGGGTTTGGGTTAGTGTTAGGGTGAGGGTTAGGGTGAAGGTGAGGGTGAGAGTTAGGGTGTGGTTTAGGGTGAGGGTGAGTGTGAGGGTTAGGGTTAGAGTTTGGGTTAGGGTTAGGGTGAGTGTGAGCGTGAGTGTTAGGGTGAGTGTGAGGGTGAGGTTTAAGTTTAGGTTTAGGGTTAAGGTTAGGGTTAGGGTGAGGGTGAGGTTGAGTGTTAGGGTTAGGGTTAGTGTTATGGTTAGGGTTAGGGTGAGGTTGAGGGTGAGGGTGTGTTAGGTTGAGGGTGAGTGTTAGGGTGAGAGTGAGTGTGAGGGTGAGGGTGACTGTGAGGGTGAGGGTGAGAGTTCGGTTTAGGATTAGGGTGAGTGTTAGGTTAAGGGTTAGTGTTAGGGTGAGGGTGAGTGTTAGGGTGAGGGTGAGGGTTCAGGTGAGGGTTAGGTTTAATCTTAGGGTTAGGGTTATTGTTAGTGTTAGGGTGACCATATGGTGATGGTTAGTGTTAGGGTGTGTTAGTGTTAGGGTAATGTTTAGGGGTAGAATGAGTGTGAAGGTTAGGTTGAGGGTTAGATTGAGGGTGAGGGTGAGGGTGAGTGTTAGCGTGAGGGTGATTGTGAGGGTGAATGTGAGGGTGAGGGTTAGTGTTAGGGTGAGGGTGAGGGTTAGGGTGAGGGTTAGGGTGAAGGTTAGGGTGAGGGTGAGGGTTAAGTTTAGGGTTAGGGTGAGGTTTAGGGTTAGGGTAAGGGTTAAGGTTAGGGTTAGGGTTAGGGTTAGGGTTAGGGTGAGAGTTAGGGTGAGGGTGAAGTTTAAGGGCAGGGTGAGAGTTAGGATGAAGGTGAGGGTGAAGGTGAGGGCTAGGGTGAGGTTTAAGGTTAGGGTTATGGTTATGATTATGGTTAGGGTTAGGGTTATGGTTATGGTGAGGGTGAGTGTTAGGGTGAGGGATAGGATGAGGGTGAGTGTTAAGATTAGGGTTAGGGTTAGGGTTAGGGTGAAGGTGAGGATGAGGGTGAGTGTTAGGGTTATTGTTAGGGTTATGGTTAGGGTTTGGGTTAGGGTTAGGGTTAGGTTTAGGGTTAGGGTGAGGGTGAGTGTTAGGGGCGAGGGTGAGGGTGAGTGTTAGGTTGTGGGTGAGGGTGAGGGTTAGGGTGAGTGTGAGTGTGAGGGTGAGTGTTAGGGTGAGGGTGAGGGTTATGGTTAGGGATAGGGTGAGGGTTAGGGTGTGTGAGGTTGAGGGTGAGGGTGAGTGTTAGGTTTAGGGTTAGGTTGACGGTGAGGGTGAGGATAAGTGTTAGGGTTAGGGTTAGGGTTAGGGGGAGGGTTTGGGTAAGGGTGATGGTGAGGGTTAGGGTTAGGGTTAGGGTTTTGGGCATGGTGAGATTTATTGTTAGGGTAAAGGTTAGGGTGAGGGTGATTGTTAGGGTGAGGGTTAGGGTTATGGTTAGGGTTAGGGTGAGTTTTAAGGTGATGGTGAGGGTGTGTGTTAGGGTAAGGGTTAGGGTTAGGTTTAGGGTGAGGGTTAGGAGAGGGTTAGGGTGATGGTGAGTATAAGGTTGAGGGTTAGGGTTTGGGTTAGGGTTAGGGTGAGGTGAGGGTTAGGGTGAGGGTGAGTGTTAGGTTGAGTTTTAGGGTGAGGGTGATGGTGAGTGTGAGTGTGACGGTTAGGGTTAGGGTTACAGTGAGGGTTAGGGTTAGGGTTAGGGTTAGGATGAATGTGAGGGTGAATGTTAGTGTGAGGGTTAGGGTGAGTGTGAGGTTGAGGTTTAAGATTAGGGTTATGGTTAATGTTACGGGTAGGGTGTGGGTGACGGTAAGGGTTAGTGTTAGTGTTAGGTTTAGGGTTAGAGTGAGGGTGACGGTAGGGTGAGTGTTAGGTTTAGGGTTAGGGTTAGGGTTTGGGTTAGGGTGAGGGTGAGGGTTTTGGTGAGGGTGAGGGTGAGTGTTAGGGTGAGGGTGAGGCTGAGTGTTAAGGTGAGAGTGAGGGTGAGGTTGTTGCTGAGGGTGAGTGTTAGGTTTAGGGTTAGGGTGAGTGTTAAAGTTAGGGTTAGTTTTAGGTTTAGGGTTAGGTTTAGGGTTAGGGTGAGGGTGAGGGTTAGAGTGATAGTGAGTGTGAGGGTCTGTGTGAGTGTTAGGGTGGAGGTGAGGGTGAGGGTTAGGGTTAGGGTGAGGGTTAAGGTTAGTGTTAGGGTTAGGGTTAGTGTGAGTGTGAGGGTTAGTGTGAGGATGAGGGTGATAATCAGGGTGAGAGTTAGGGTGAGGGTGAGAGTGAGCGAGAGGGTTAGGGTGAGGGTTAAGGTTAGGGTTAGATTTATTGTGAGGGTGAGCGTGAGGGTGAGGGTTATGGTTATGGTTAGGGTTAGGGTTAGGTTTAGGTTGAGAGTTAGCGTGAGGGTGAGTGTGAGTGTTAGGGTGAAGGTGAGGGTGAGGGTGAGGGTTAGGGTAAGGTTAAGTTTAGGGTTAGGGTTAGGTTTAGGGTTACGGTTAGGGTTATGGTGAGTGTGAGTGTTAGGGTGAGTGTTAGGATGAGGGTGAGGGTGAGGCTTAAGGTTAGGGTTAGGGTTAGGGTTAGGTTTAGGGTGAGGGATAGGGTGAGGGTGAGGGTGAGTGTTAGGGTGAGGGTGATGGTTAGGGTTAGGGTGAGGGTGAGGGTGAGTGTTAGGGTGAGGGTGAAGTTTAGGGTGAGGGTGAGGTTGAGTGTTATGGGTGAGGGTGAGGGTGAGTCTTAGGCTTACGGTTAGGGTTAGGGTGAGGGTGAGGGTTAGGGTGAGGTTGAGTATGAGGGTTAGGGTTTGGGATAGGATTAGGGTTAGGTTTAGAGTTAGGGTTAGGGTGAGAGTTAGGGTTAGGGTAATGGTTAGGGTGAGGGTGAGGATGGGAATGAGGGTTAGTGTTAGGGTGAGGATGAGGGTGAGGGTGAGTGTTAGGGTTAGGGTTAGGGTTATGGTGAGGTTGAGGGTTAGGGTTAGGGGTTTGGGTTAGGGTGAGGATTAAGGTGAGGTTTAGGGTGAGGGTGTGTGTTAGGGTGAAGGTGAGGGTTAGGTTTAGGGTTAGGGTTAGGGTGAGGGTTAAGGTGAGGGTGAGGGTGAGTGTTGGGTGAGGGTGAGGGTGAGGGTTAGGATGAGGGTTATGTTTAGGGTTTGGTATAGGGTTAGTTTTTGGGTTAGGGTTTGTTTGAGGGTGAGGGTTAGGGTGAGGGTGAGGGTGAGGGTGAGAGTTAGTGTGAGGTTTAGGGTTAGGATGAGGGTGATTGTGACGGTTAGCGTTAGGGTTTGGTTTAGGGTTAGGATGAGTGAGAGGGTGAGGGTTAAGGCTAGGTTTAGGGTTAAGTTTAGGGTTAGGGTGAGGTTGAGTATTAGGGTTAGGGTAGGGTGAGGGTGATGGTGAGAGTTAGGGTGAGAGTTAGGGTGAGAGTGAGTGTAAGGGTGAGTGTGATTGTGAGGGTTAGTTTTAGGGTTAGGGTGAGTGTTAAGTTTAGGGTTAGGGTTAGTGTTAGGGTGAGGGTGAGGGTTAGGGTGACGGTGCGGGTGAGGGTCAGGATGAGGGTTAGTGTGAGCGTGAGGGTTAGGCTTAGGGTGAGTGTTAATATTAGGGTTAGGGTTAGGGTTAGGGTTAGGTTAGGGTTTAGGGTTTGTGTTAGGCTTAGCGTGAAATAGAGCCTGAGTGTGAGGGTTAGGTTGATGGTGAGGTTTAGGGTGAGGGTGAGGGTGAGGGTGAGGGTTAGGGTGAAAGTGAGGGTGAGGTTGTTGGTGAGGGTGAGGGTTAGAGATAGGTTCAGGGTTAGTGTTAGGGTTAGGGTGAGGGTTAGGGTGATGGTTAGGGTTAGGGTGAGTGTTAGGGTTAGGGTGAGGGTAAGGGTGAGTGTTAGGGATAGGGTTAGATTTAGGGTAAGGGTTAGGGTAAGGGTTAGTGTGAGGGTGAGAGTTAGGGTTAGGGTGAGGGCGAGGGTGAGGTTTAGGGTGAGGGTGAAGGTTAGTGTTAGGTTTAGGGTTACGGTGAGGGGGAGGGATAGGGTAAGCGTGACGTTGAGGATTACGGTTAGAGTTATGGTTAGGGTGAGATTGAGGGTTAAGGTGAGGGTGAGGATGAGGGTGTGTTTGAAGGTGAGGGTGAGGGTGAGCGTATGGGTTAGGGTGAGTGTGAGTGTTAAGGTGAGGGTTAGGGTTATTGTTAGGGTTAGGGAGAGGTTTAGGGTGAGAGTGAGGGTGAGGGTGAGGATGAGGTTGAGTGTGAGTGTGAGGGTGAGGTTGAGTGTTAGGGTTAGGGTGAGGGTGAGTTTTAGGGTGAGGGTAAGGCTTAGGGTGAGCGTGAGGGTGAGGGTTAGGGTGAGAGTGTGGGTGAGGTTGTTGGTGAGGGTGAGAGTTAGGTTTAGGGTTAGGGTGAGTGTTAAGGTTAGGGTTAGGGTTACGGTTAGGGTTCTGGGGAGGGTGAGTTTTAGGATGAGGGTGAAGGTTAAGTTTAGGGTTCGAGATAGTGTTAGGGTTTGGGTTAGGGTTAGGGTGAGGGTGAGGGTTAGTTTTAGGGTTAGGGTGAAGGTGAGGGTTAGGGTTTGGGTTAGAGTGAGGTTGAGAGTAAGGGTGAGGCTTAGTGTTAGAGTTAGTGTTAGTGTTAGGGTTAGGGTTAGGGTTAGGGTTAGGGTTAGGGTTAGGGTTAGGGTAAGGGTTAGGGTTAGGGTTAGGGTTAGGGTGAGGGTAAGGGGCAGAATTATGGTTAGGGTTAAGGTTATGGTGAGAGTTAGGGTGAGGGTGAGGGTGAGTGTTAGGGAGAAGGTGATTGTGAGTGTGAGGGTTAGGGTAAGGTTAAGGTTAGGGTTAGGGTTACGGTTAGGGTTACTCTTAGGGTTCTGGTGACGGTGAGTGTTAGGGTG
Source organism: Alexandromys oeconomus (assembly GCA_963919705.1). Taxonomy (NCBI): domain Eukaryota; kingdom Metazoa; phylum Chordata; class Mammalia; order Rodentia; family Cricetidae; genus Alexandromys; species Alexandromys oeconomus. The sequence continues at coordinate 321,631 of CAWTZB010000265.1, read as the reverse complement.
AGTGTTAGGATGAGGGTGAGGGTGAGGGTTAAGGTTAGGGTTAGGGTTATGGTTAAGTTTAGGTTTAGGTTTAGGGTGAGGGATAGGGTGAGGGTGAGTGTTAGGGTGAGGGTGATGGTAAGGGTTAGGGTGAGGGTGAGGGTGAGTGTTAGGGTGAGGGTGATGGTAAGTGATAAGGTGAGGGTGAGGGTTAGGGTGAGGGTGAATGTGAGGCATAGGGTTACGGTTAGGGTTAGGGTGACGGTTAAGGTGAGGTTGAGGGTGAGGGTTAGGGTTAGGGTTAGGGTGAGTGTTAGGGTGAGGGTGAGGCTGAGGGTTAGGGTGAGGTTTAGGGTGAGGTTTAGGGTTCGGGTTAGGGTTAGTGTTAGGGTAAGGGTTACGGTGAGGGTGATGGTGAGAATGAGGGTTAGTGATAGGCTGAGGGTGAGGGTGAGGGTGAGGGTGAGGGTTACGGTTAGGGTTAGGGTTAGGGTTAGGGTTAGGGTTAGGGTGAGTGTGAGCGTGAGTGTTAGGGTTAGGGTTAGGGTGAGGGTTAGGGTTAATGTCAGAGTTAGGGTTAGGGTTAGTGTGAGGGTGAGGGTTAGGGTGAGGATGAGGGTGAGGGTCAGGGTGAGTGTTAGGGTGAGGCTGAGGGTGAGCGTTAGGGTTAGGGTGAGGGTTAAATATATGGTTAGAGTTAGGGTTAGGGTAAGGGTTATGGTTATGGTTAGGGTTAGGGTGAGAGTTAGGGTGAAGGCGAGGGTGAGGGTGAGGGTTAGGTTAAAGTTAAGGTTAAGGTTAGGGCTACGGTTAGGGTTACTGTTAGGGTTCTGGTGAGGGTGAGTGTTAGGATGAGGGTGAGGGTGAGGGTTAAGGTTAGGGTTAGTGTTATGGTTAGGTTTATGTTTAGGTTTTGGCTGAGTGATAGGGTGAGGTTGAGGGTGCGTGTTAGGGTGATGGAAAGGGTTAGGGGGAGGGGGAGGGTGACGGGTGAGTGTTAGGGTGAGGGTGAGGGTGAGGGTTAGGGTGAGGGTGAGGGTGAGGCTTAGGGTTACGGTTAAAGTTAGGGTGAGGGTTAGGGTTAGGGTGACGTTGAGGATGAGGGTTAGGGTTAGGTTTAGGGTGAGTGTTAGGGTGAGGGTGAGGTTGAGGGTTAGGGTGATGTTTAGGGTTAGGTTTAGGGTTCGGGTTAGTGTTCAGGTTAGGGTTAGGGTAAGGGTTAGGGTGAGGGTGACAGTGAGAATAAGGGTTAGTGATACAGTGAGGGTGAGGGTGATGGTGAGGGTTAGGGTTAGTGTTAGGGTGAGTGTGAGGGTGAGTGTTAGGGTTAGGGTTAGGGTTCTGGTGAAATTGAGGGTGAGGGTTAGGTTTAGGTTTAGGGTTATGATGAGAGTGTGGGTGAGGGTTAGGTTTAGGGTTACGGTGAGGATTAAGGTGAGTTTGAGGCTGAGGGTGTGTGCTAGGGTGAGGCTTAGGCTTAGGGTTAGGGTGAGGGATTAAGTGAGAATGAGGGTGAGGGTGAGGGTGAGTGTTGGGTGAGGGTGAGGGTTAGGGTGAGGGTTAAGTTTAGGGTTCGGTATAGGGTTAGGGTTTGGGTTAGGGTTATTGTGAGGATGAGGGATAGGGTGAGGGTGAGGGTGAGAGTTAGGGTGAGGTTTAGGGTGAGGGTGAGCGTGAGTGTGAGGGTTAAGGTTAGGGTTTGGGTTAAAGTTAGGGTGAGTGTGAAGGTGAGGGTTAGTGTGAGGATTAAGGTTAGGTTTAGGGTTAAGGTTAGGGTTAGGGTGAGGGTGATGTTGAGTGTTAGGGTTAGGGTTTGGGTGAGGGTGAGGGTGAGGGGGAGGGTGTGTGTTAGGGTGAGGGTGAGGGTGAGTGTTAGGGTGAGAGTGAGTGTGAGGGTGAGTGTGATTGTGAGGGTTAGGTTTAGGGTTAGGGTGAGTGTTAAGGTTAAGGTTAGTTTTAGGGTTAGGGTTAGGATTAGGTTAGGGTTAGGGTTAGGGTTAGGGTCAGGATTAGGTTGAGGGTGAGGGTGAGGTTTAGGGTAAGTGTTAAGATTAGGGTTAGGGTTATGGTTAGGGTGAGGCAGAGCCTGAGTGTGAGGGTTAGGTTGAGGGTGAGGATTAGGGTGAGGGTGAGGATTAAGGTTACGGTTAGCTATAGGTTGGAGGTTAGGTTGAGGGTGAGGGTTAGAGATAGGTTTAGGGTTAGTGTTAGTGTTAGGTTGAGGGTTAGGGTGATTGTTAGGGTTAGGGTGAGTGTTAGGTTTAGTGTGAGGGTAAGGGTGAGGGTTAGGGATAGGGTTAGGATTAGGGTAAGGGTTAGGGTTAGTGTGAGTGTGAGGGTTAGGGTTAGGGTGAGGGCGAGTGTGAGGTTTAGTGTGAGGGTGAAGGTTAGTCTTAGGTTTAGGGTTACGGTGAGGGGGAGGGTGACCGTGAGGGTTAGGGTGAGCCTGATGTTGAGGATTATGGTTAGAGTTACGGTTAGGATGATGTTGAGGGTTAGGATGAGGGTGAGTGTGAGGGTGAGTGTGAAGGTGAGGGTGAGGGTTAGGGTTAGGGCTATAGTTAGGGTTAGGGTGAGGGTTAGTGTGAGATTGAGTGTGAGGATGAGTGTTATGGTGAGTGTGAGTGTGAGGGTGAGGGTGAGAGTTAGGGTGAGGGTGAGGGTGAGTGTTAGGGTGAGGGTTAGGGTGAGGTTGAGGGTGAGGTTGAGTGTTATGCTGAGGGTTAGGGTGAGTGTGAGTGTGAGGGTGAGGGTTAGGTTATGGTGAGGGTTACGGTTAGGGTGAGGGTTAAGGTTAGGGTTAGGATTAGGGTTAGGGTGAAAGTTAGGGTGAGGGTGAGGTGAATGTTAAGGTAAGGTTAGGGTTAGGGTGAGCGTTAGGGTGAGTTTTAGGGTTTGGGTTAGGGTTAGGGTTAGGGTGAGGGTGAGGGTGAGTGTTAGGGTTAGGGTTAGAGTGAGGGTGAGGGTGAGTTTGAGGGTGAGGGTAGGTTTAGGGTGAGGATTAAGTTTAGGGTTAGAGTTAGGGGTAGGGTTAGGGATTAGGGTTAGGGTGAGGGTGAGGGTGAGGGTGAGTGTTAGGGTTAGGGTTAGTGTTAGGGTGAGGGTTAGTGTTAAGTTTAGGTTTAGGGTGAAGGTGAATGTTAGGGTTAGGGTTTGGGTTAGAGTGAGTGTGAGGGTAAGGGTGAGGGTTAGTGTTAGAGTTTGGGTTAGGGTTAGTGTAAGGCTTAGGATTAGGGTTAGGGTTATGGTTAGGGTTAGGGTAAAGCTGAGGGTGAGGGTGAGGGTTAGGGTTAGGGTTAGGCTGAGGGTGAGCGTTAGGGTGTGGGTTGAGGTTAAGTTTAGGGTTAGAGTTAGGGTTAGAATTAGGGTTAGGGTTAGGGTTATGGTGAGTGTTAGGGTGAGGGTGAGGCTGATGGTTAGGGTGAGGCTTAGGGTGAGGTTTAGGGTGAGGGTTAGGTTTAGGGTTAAGTTTAGTGTTAGGGTGAGGGTGAGGTTGAGTGTTAGGGTTAGGTTTAGGGTTGGGGTGAGGGTGAGGGTGTCTGTTAGGGTGAGGGTGAGGGTGAGTGTTAGGGTGAGAGTGAGTGTGAGGGTGAGTGTGATTTTGAGGGTTAGGTTTAGGGTTAGGGTGAGTGTTAAGGTTAGGGTTAGGGTTAGGCTTAGTGTTATGGTGAGAGTGAGGGTGAGGGTTAGGGTTAGGGTGAGGGTGAGGGTGAGAGTTAGGGTGAGGGTTAGGGTTAGGTCAGGGTTAGTGTGAGGGTTAAGTTGAGGGTGAGGGTTAGTGTGAGGGTTAAGTTTAGGGTTCGGGATAGTGTTAGGGTTTGGGTTAGGGTTAGGGTGAGGGTGAGGGTTAGCGTGAGGGTGAGACTTAGGGTGAGGTTTAGGGTGAGGGTGAGTGTGAGGGTTAGGGTTAGGTTTTGGGTTAGGGTTAGGGTGAGTGTGAGGGTGAGGGTTAAGGTTAGGTTTAGGGTTAAGGTTAGCATTAGGGTGATGGTGTGTTTGAGTGTTAGGGTTAGGTTTAGGTTTAGGGTTAGGATTAGGGTTAGGTTGAGGGTGAGGGTAAGGGTGTGTGTTAGGGTGAGGGTGAGGGTGAGGATGAGGGTGAGTGTGAGGGTTAAGGTTATGGTTAGCGTTAGGGTTAGAATTAGGGTTAGGGTGAGGTTTAGGGTGAGGGTGACGCTGAGGGTGAGGGTGAGTGTTAGGATGAAGGTGAGGGTTAGGGTGAGGGTTAGGGTGAGGGTTAGGATTAGGGTTAGGTTTAGGGTGAGCATAGGTTGAGGGTGAGGGGGAGCGTGAGTGTTAGGGTTAGGGTAAGGGTTAGGGTTAGAATGAGGGTGAGGGTTAGGGTGAGGGTTAGGGTGAGGGTGAGTGTTAGGGTGAGGGTGAATATGAGGGTGAGTGTGAGGGTTAGGGTGAGGGTGATGGTTAGGATTATTTTTAGGGTTCGGTTTAGGGTATGGGTGAGTTTGAGTGTTAGGGTGAGGATTATGGTTAGGGTGATGGTGAGGGTGAGGTTGAGGGTTAGAATGAGGGTTAGGCTAGGGTTAGGGTTAGGGTTAAGGACAGGGTTAGGATGAGTTTAAGGGTGAGGGAGAGGGCAAGTTTTAGGGTAAGTGTGAGGGTGAGGTTAAGGGTGAGGGTTAGGGTTAGGGTGAGGGTGAGTGTTAGGGTTAGAGTTAGGGTTCGTGTAAGGGTAAGTGTTATGGTTAGGGTTAGTGTGAGTGTTAGGGTTAGGTTTAGGGTTAGGGTTAGGGTTAGGGTGAGGGTTAGGGTTAGGGTGAGAGTTAGGGTTAGGGTGAGGGTGAGGGTTAGGATTAGGGTGAGTGTTAGCATTAGGGTTAGTGTGAGGGTGAGGGTAGGGTTAGGGTGAGGGTGAGGGTTAGGGTTAGGTTGAGGGTGAGGGTTAGGTATAGGGTTACGCTTTTGGTGAGGGTTAGTGTGAGTGTGAGGTTAGGGGTTAGGGCTAGTGTTAGTGTTAGGTAAGTGTTAGGGTTAGGGTTTAGGGTTAATTTTAGTTTTAGGGTTAGGTTTAGTGTTAGTGTTAGGTTTAGTATTAGGGTTAGGGTTTAGGGTTAGGTGTAGGGTTAGGTTTTGCGTTAGTGGTTATGGTTAGGGTTATGATGTGGTTTAGGGTTTAGGGTTAGTGTAAAGTTTAGGATTAGGGTTAGGCTTAGGTGTTAGTGGTTAGTGTTAGTTTTAGGGTTAGTGTTAAAGATAGGGATAGGTTTAGGGTTCAGGGTTTATGGTTAGGGTTAGGGTTAGAGTTAGAGGTATGTTTAGGGTTTGAGGTTAGTGTTTAGGGTTATGGTTAAGGTTAGTGTTAGGGGGTTATGTTTAGGATTAGCGTTAGGGTAAGGGTTAGGTAGTATTGAGTAGGGTTAGCGTTACGAGTTATGGTTAGGGTTTTTGTTAGGTTAGGGTTAGATTTAGGAGTTATGGTTAGAGTTACGGTTAGGGATAGGGTTAGGATTAAGTTTTAAGGTTAGGGTTAGTGTTAAGGGTAGGGGTAGGTTTATGGTTAGGGTTAGGGTTATGGTTAGGGAGTTAGAGTTAGGGTTAGGTTTAGGGTTAGTGCGTTAAGGTTGGTATTAGGGTTAGGGTTAGGGTTTAGGGTTTGGTTTAGAGTTAATGTTAGGGTCAGGGTTAGGGTTAGGATTTAGGGTTAGGTTTAGGTTTAGGGTTAAGGTTAGGTTTAGGGTTATGGTTAGCATTAGGGTTAGGGTTAGAGTTTAGCGATATGGTTAGTGTTAGGTGTAGCTTCAGGTTTAGGGTTAGGGTAATGGTTAGGGTTAGGCTTAGTTGCTTACGGTTGGTGTTAGGGTTATGGGATAGGGTTATGGTTAGGATTAGGGTGAGGGTTAAGGTTAGGTTAAGGTTAGGTTCAGGGTTAGGGATAGTGTTTACAGTTTAGGTTTATTGTTAGGGTAAGGATTAGGGTATGGGTTTGTATTAGGGTTAGTGTTAGGGGTTAGGTATTAGGGTTAGGGTTACGGTTATGTTTAGAGTTAGGGTTCAAGTTAGTTTTAAGGTTAGGTTTACTTTTAGGGTTAGGGTTTAGGGTTAGGGTAAAGGGTTAAGGGTCAGCGTTAGGGTTTGGGGTTAGCGGTTAAGTGTAAGTGTTAGGGTTAGTGTTAGGGTTAGTTTTTGGGTTAGGTTTAAGTGTTAGGGTAAGGATTAGGGTTGGGGTTAGGGTTAGGTTTAGGGTTTAAGTCTTAGAGTTAAGGTTAGTGTTAGGGTTCGGGTTCAGTTCAGGGTTAAGATTAGGGTTAGTGTTAGGGTTAGAGTTAAGGGTTAAGGTAAGGGCTTAAGGATCAGGGATAGGGTTAGGGTTAGGGTTAGGGGAAAGGATTAGGAGTTAGGGTTAGGTTTATGGTTCGGGTTTAGTGTTAGGTTTAGGGTTAGGATTAGTGTTTTAGGGTTAGTGTTAGGGTTAGTGTTAGGGTTAGGGTTTTAGGATTAGAGTTATGGTTAGGTTTAGGGATAGGGTTAGTATTAGAGTTAGGGTTAGGGTTAGGTTTAGGGTTAGGGTTAGCGTAAGAGGTTAGGGGTTAGGGGTTCAGATTAGGGTTACTGTTGGGGCTAGTGTTAGGGTTAGGGTTCAGGGTTTAGGGTTAGGGTTAGGTTTAGGGTTAGCGTTTATGGTTTAGAGATTAGGATTAGGATTAGAATTAGGGTCTGGGGTTAGGGTTAGGTTTAGGGTTATGGTTAGGTTGAAGAGTAGGGTTAGGGTTTAGGGTTTAGGGTTTAAGTTTAGGGTTATTGGTTACTGGTTATGGATACTGGTTACTGGGTACTGGTTAAAGTTAGGCTTAGTTTTAGGGTTAGGGTTTTGGTCAGGGTTTATGTTTACGGTTAGGGTTATTTTTAAGGTTTAGAGTTAGTGTTAGTGTTTGGGGTAGGTTTATGTTTAGGTTTCGGGTTACGGTTATGGTTAGAGCATTATGGTTCGGGTTCGGGTTAGGGTTAGTGGTTAGGGTTAGGGTTAGGGATAGGGTTAGGGTTAGGTTTAGGGGTAGGTTTATGGTTTAGTGTTAGTGTTATGGTTAGGGTTCGTGTTATGGTTAGGTTTAGGGTTAGGTTTAGGGTTATGTTTTATGATTACTGGTTACTGGTTAAGTTTAATGGTTAGGGTTAGGGTTAGTGTTAGGTTTTAGGGTTAGAATTAGTGTTATGGTTAGTTTTATGTTTAGGGTTAGAGTTAGGTTTAGGGTTAAGGTTATGGGTTAGGGATAGAGTTAGGTTTAGGGTTAGTGTTAGGGTTTGTGTTAGGTGTTAGGGTGGGTTAGTGCTAGGTTTAGGATTAAAGTTAGGGTTACTTATATGGTGAGGGTTAGGGTTTAGAGTTAGGGTTAGGGTTAGTGTTACTGGTTACTGTTTAGTGTAACTGGTTACTGGTTAGGGTTAGCGTTAAGATTAGGGTTTAGGGTTTGAGTTAGTGTTAGTGTTAGTGTTAGGTTTAAGGTTAAGTTTAGGGGTTCTGGTTAGGATTAGAGTTAGGGTTATGGTTAGGGTTAGGGTTAAGGTTTAGGCTTAGTGTTAGAGTTAGGGTTAGTTTTTAGGTTTAGGGTTTGTGTTAAGGTTTAGGGTTTACTGTTGGGTTAGATTTAGGGTTAGGGTTAAATTTATGGTTAGGGATACGGTTCGGGTTATGTCTTAGAGTTAGAGTTAGTATTAGAGTTAAGGTTATGGTTAGGGTTACGGTTACGGTTACATTTAGGGTTAGAGTTAGGGTTAGGGTTAGGGTTTATTGTAAGGGTTAAGGTTAGGGTTAACGTTTAGGGTTAGTGATAGTATTAGCGGTAGGGTCAGGTTTAGGGTTAGGGTTAGGGTTAACGTTTAGGGTTAGTGATAGTATTAGCGGTAGGGTCAGGTTTAGGGTTAGGGTTAGGTTTTGGGTTAGTGTTAGTGGGTTAGGTTTAGGGTTAGGGTTAAGGATAGGGGGTTAGGCTTAGGGTTATCGTTAGAGGTTAGGTTTAGGGTTAGGTTTAGGGTTATGGTTAGGGTTAGGGTTAGGGTTAAGTGTTAGTGGTTAGGGTTAGGTTTAGGGTTAGGGTTAGGGTTAGAGTTAGGGTTTCAGTTAGGGTTAAGTTTAGGTTTATGGTTAGGGTTAGAGTAAAGGGTTACGGTAAAGGGTTAAGTGTTAGTGTTAGGGTTAGCGTTAAGGGTAAGGGGTTAAGGGTTAGGGTTAGAGTTAGGAATAGGGTTATATGGTTAGGGTTAAAGTTTTAGGGTTAGGGTTATTGTTAGGGTTAAAGTTAGGGTTAGGGTTTTAGGGTTGTGGTTAGTGTTAGGGTTCGAGTTTTGTTAGGGTTAGGTTTTGTGTTAAAAATAGGCTCAGAGTTAGGGTTTGGGTAAGGTTTAGGTTTAGAGTTAGTGTTAGGGTTATGTTTTATGATTACTTGTTACTGGTCAGAGTTAGGTTTAGTGTTAGGTTTAGGGTTAGGGTTTAGAGTTAGGGATAGGGTTGGGGTTAAGGTTAGGATTAGGGTTAGGGTTATGGATAGGTTTATGGTTTAGTGTAAGGGTTAGGGTTATGGTTATGGTTATGGTTAGGGTTAGTGTTACAGTTGGGTTTAGGGTTAGGAGTATAAGGAGGGGTTATGGTGGGGCAGAGTTAGTGTTAGGTTTAGAGTTAGGGTTAGGGTTATTGTTCGGGTTGGGTTAGGGTTAGAGTTAGGGGTTTGAGTTAGGTTTAGTGTTAGGTAAGGGTTAGGGTAAGGGTATAGGGTTAAGTTTTGGTTTAGGTTTAGGTTTAGGGTTAGGTAGGGTTAGGTATTAGTGTTAGGGTTAGGGTTAGGGTTAGTGTTAGGGTTAGGTTTAGGTTTAGTTTTAGGGTTAGCGTTACGGTTAAAGTTAGGGTTAGGTGTTAGCGCTAGGTTTATGGTTAGGTTTATGTTTTATGATTACTGGTTACTGGTTGGGGTTAATGGTTAGACTTAGGCTTTAGAGTTAGTATTAGGGTTAGGGTTTAATGTTTAGAGTTTAGGATTTAAGGTTAGGGTTGGGGTTACTGGTTACCGGTTACTGGTTATGGTTAGGGTAAGTGTTTAGTTTAGTGTTAGGTTTAGGCTTAGTGTTAGGGTTAGTGTTAGTTTTAGGGTTAGTGTTAGGGTTACGGTTATGGTTAGGGTTAGGGTTCGGGTTTATTGTTAGTGTTACGGTTAGTATTAGGGTTATGGTTAAAGTTAGGGTTAGGTGTTAGGGTTAGGGTTAGGTTTAGGGATTAGGGTTGGTTTAGGGTTAGGTTTACAGTTAGTATTAGGGTTATGGTTACTGGTTATGGTTATGATTAGGGTTGGGGTTAGGAATATGTTAGGGTTAGGATTAGGTTTAGGGTAAGGGTTAGGGTTAGGGTTTAGTTTTAGGGTTAGGTGTTAGGATTGGTTTAGGGTTAGTGTTAGGGTTAGGGTTAGTGGTTATGGTTGGTGTAGTTCTAGGCTTAGTGTTAGTGTTAGGTTTAGGTTTAATATTAGGTGTTAGGGTTAGGGTTATGATTAGGGTTAGGGTTAGGTTTAGGCTTAATATTAGGGTTTCGTGTTAGGTTTAGTGGTAGGGTTAGGGTTTTAATGTTAGGTTTAGGATTAGGGTTTTAGGGTTAGTGTTAGGTTTAGGTTTATGCGTTAGGGTTGGGTTACTTTTATGTTTAGGGTTAAGATTAGGGCTAGAGTTAGGGTATAGGGTTAGGATTAGGTTTAGTGGGTAGGGTTGGGTTAGGGTTAGTGATTAATGGTTACTGGTTACTTTTTAGGGTTAATGTTAGGTTTATTGTTAGGGTTAGGGTTAGGGTTAGGTGTTAGTGTTAGTGGTAGCTTAGGGTTAGTGTTATGGTTAGGGTTGCAGTTAGGGTTAGTGTTAGGGTTAGGTTAGAGTTAGGGTTAGAGTTAGGGGTTTGGGTTAGGGTTAGTGTTAGGTAAGGGTTAGGGTAAGGGTATAGGGTTAAGTTTAGCTTTAGGGTTAGGTTTAGTGTTAGGTAGGGTTAGGTCTTAGTGTTAGGTTTAGGGTTAGGGTTAGTGTTAGGGTTAGGGTAAGGTTTAGTTTTTGGGTTATGGTTACAGTTATAGTTAGGGTTATGGTTAGGTGTTAGGGATGTGTTAGGGTTAGGGTTATGGTTAATGTTAGGTTTTAGTGTTAGGGTTAGTGTTATGGTTAGGCTTAGGGATTAGGATTAGGGTAAGAGTTTAGGGTTTAGGGTTTAGGGTTAGGGTTAGTGTTACTGGTTATTCGTTACTTGTTAGGGTTACTGGTTACTGGTCACTGGTTACTTTTTATTGTTATGGTTAGCTTTATGGTTAGGGTTAGTTTTAGAATCTAGGATTAAGATTAGATTAGGGTTTAGGGTTACTGTTAGGGTTAGGTTTATGGTTAGATTTAGGGTTAGGTATGGTTAGGTATTAGTGTTAGTGTTAGGGCTAGGGTTTGTTTCAGGTTTAGTTTCAGGGTTAGGGTTATGGTTAAAATTAGGTTTAGGTGTTAGGGCTAGGTTTATGGTTAGGTTTATGTTTTATGATTACTGGTTACTGGTTAGGATTAATGATTATGCTTAGTGTTTAGGGTTAGTATTAGGGTTAGGGTTTAATGTTTAGGGTTTAGGATTTAATTGTAGGCTTAAGGTTATTCGTTACTGTATAGTGTTAGGGTTAGGGTTTAGTTTAGGGTTAGGTTTAGGCTTAGTGTTAGGGTTAGTGTTAGGTTAAGGGTTAGTGTTTTGGTTACGGTTATGGTTATGGTTAGTTTTAGGGTTAGGATTTAGTGTTAGGGTTATGGTTATGGTTAGGGTTAAGGTTTAATGTTAGTGTTAGTGTTAAGGGTAGGGTAAGGTTTAGGGTTAGGGCAGGGTTAGGGTTAGGTTTAGGGCTTAGGGTTTAGGTTTTAGGTTTAGTGTTACTAGTTACTCGTTAGGTTACTGGTTACTGGTTATTTTTTAGCATTAGGGTTAGGTTTATGGTTAGGGTTAGGGTTAGGGTTAGGGTTTAGGGTTAGGATTAGGGTTAGGGTTTAGGGTTATGTTAATGGTTAGGTTTAGAGTTAGAGGTTAGGGTTAGGATTATGGTTTGGTTAAGGGTTAAGTGTTAAAGTTAGGGTTAGGTTAGAATTAGGTTTAGGTTTAGGTTTAGGGTTAGGGTTAGGGTAAGGGTTCTGTTTTATGATTACTTGTTACAGGTCAGGGATACTGTTTGGGTTAGGTTTATGTTAGGGTTAGGTGTTAGTGTTAGAGTTAGGGTTATGGTTAGGTTTAGAGTTAGGGTTACAGTTAGGGTTAGGGTTAGGTTAGGGTTAGGGTTAGAGTTATGGGTTTGAGTTTAGGGTTAGTTTTATGTAAAAGTTAGGGTTAAAGATTAGAGTTAAGTTTAGGTTTAGGGTTAGGGTTAGGGATAGGGTTAGGTTAAGACTTAGGGTAAGGGTTAGAGTTAGGTTTAGTTTTAGGATTAGGGTTATGGTTAAAGTTAGGGTTAGGTGTTAGGGTAAGGTTTAGGGATAGGTTTAGTTTTAGGGTTAGGGTTATGGTTAAAGTTAGGGTTAGGTGTTAGGGTTATGATTATATTTAGTGTTAGTGTTAGGGTTAGGATTAGGTTTAGGGGTTAGGTTTGGTTTAGGGTTAGGGTAAGTGTTAGGTTTAGGGTCAGTGTTAGTTATAGGGTTAGGGTTTATGGTTCGGTTAGTTTTAGGGTTAGAGTTAGACTTAGGGTTATGGTTACGGGTTAGGGATGGGTAGGTTTACGGTTAGGGTTAGGTTTAGGGTTAGATTTAGGTTTTTGTTTAGGGTTAGGGTTAGGTTAAGACTTAGGGTTAGGGTTAGGCTTAGGATTAGTTTTAGGGTTAGGGTTATGGTTAATGTTAGGGTTAGGTGTTAGGGTTAGGTTTAGTGTTCGTGTTAGGGTTAGGATTAGGTTTAGGGGGTTAGGTTTGGATAGGATTAGGGTTAGGGTTAGGGTAAGAGTTAGGTATAGGGTTAGGGGTTAGGGTTGGATTAGTTTTAGGGTTAGGGTTAGGCTTAGGGTTTGGGTTAGGGGTAAGGTTTTGGGATGGGTAGGTTTAGGGTTATTGTTAGGTTTAGGGTTAGATTTAGGTACCGGGTTAGGGTTGAGGTTAATGTTAGGTTTAGTGTTAGGTTTAGGTGTTAGTGTTAGGGTTAGGGTTTATGTTAGGTTATGGATAGGTTTAGGGTTATGGTTAGGGTTTGGGTTAGGGTTAGGTTTACGGTTAGAGTTAGAGTTATGGGTTCGAGTTAAGGTTAGTGTTAGGTAAGGGTTAGGGTTTGGGATTAGGATTAAGATTAGGGTTAGGTTAGATTTAGGGTTGTGTTAGGGATAGGTTTACGGTTAGTATTAGGGTTATGGTTACGATTATGATTATGGTTAGGGTTAGGGGTTAGGGATGTGTTATGATTAGGGTTACGGTTACTGTCAGGTTTTAGGGTTAGGGTTAGTGTTATGGTTAGCTTAGGGATTAGGGTTAGGGTTAGAGTTTAGAGTTTAGGGTTTAGGGTATAGGGTTAGGGTTAGGGTTAGTGTTACTGGTTACACGTAACTGGTTAGGGTTACTACTTACTGGTCACTGGTTACTTTTTATGGTTAAGGTTAGGGTTAGTGTTAGGGTCTAGGGTTACCATTAGGTTTAGGGTTTAGGGTTACGGTTAGGGGTAGGTTTAGGGTTAGGGGTTAGGGTTACTGTTAGGGTTATGGTTAGGTTTAGGGTTTAGGGTTAGTGTTAGGTTTAGGGTTAAGTTAGGGTTAGGGTTAGGCTTAGGCTTAGGGTTATGTTTTATGATTACTGGTTACTGGTGAGGGTTACTGGTTAGAGTTAGGTTTAGGGTTAGGGTTAGGTGTTAGTGTTATTGTTAGTGGTAGCTTAGGGTTAGTGTTTTGTTAGGGTTACGGTTTGGGTTAGTGTTAGGGTTAGGTTAGGGTTAGGGTTAGAGTTCGGGGTTTGGGTTAGGGTTAGTGTTAAATAAGGCTTAGGGTAAAGGTATAGGGTTAAATTTAGGTTTAGAGTTAGGTTTAGGGTTAAGTAGGATTATGTATTAGTGTTAAGGTTAGGGTTAGGGTTAAGGTTAGGTTTAGTTTTAGGTTTAGGGTTACGGTTAAAGTTAGGGTTAGGTGTTATGGCTAGATTTATGTTTAGGTTTATGTTTTATGATTACTGGTTACTGGTTAGGGTTAATGGTTAGGCATAGTGTTTAGGGTTAGTATTAGGGTTAGGGTTTAATGTTTAAAGTTTAAGATTTAAGGTTAGGGTTAGGGTTACTGGTTACCGGTTACTGGTTATGGTTAGGGTTAGTGTTTAGTTTAGGGTTATGTTTAGGCTTAGTGTTAGGGTTAATGTTAGGTTTAGGGTTAGTGTTACGGTTATGGTTATGGTTATGGTTATGGTTATGGTTAGGGTTAGGGTTAGGGTTAGGGTTAGGGTTTAGTGTTAGGGTTATGGTTAGGGTTAGGGTTAAGGTTTAATGTTAGGGTTAGTGATAGGGGTAGGGTTAGGTTTAGGTTTAGGGGTAGGGTTATGATTAGGCGGTTAGGGTTAGGGGGTTAGGGCTAGGGTTAGGGTTAGTGTAAGTGTTTAGGGTTTGGGTTTGTTTTATTGTTAGTCTTAGGGATTAGGTTTAGGGTTAGAGTTCAGGCTTTAATGTTTAGGGTTTAGGGTTAGTGTTACTCGTTACTGGTTAGGGTTACTAGTTACTGGTTACTTTTTAGGGTTAGGGTTAAGTTTATGGTTAGGGTTAGGGTTTATGGTTAGGATTAGGGTTAGTGTTTTGGTTTAGTTGTTAGGGTTAGGGCTAAGGTTTGGTTTAGGGTTTAGGGTTAAATTTAGGGTTAGAGTTAGGTTAGGGTTAGGTTTAGGGTTAGGGTTAGGGTAGGGTTATGTTTTATGATTACTGGTTACTGGTCAGGGTTACTGGTTAGGGTTCGATTTAGAGTTAGGGTTAGGTGTTAGTGTTAGGGTTAGGGTTACTGTTAGGGTTAGGGTTAGGGTTACGTTTACGGTTAGGGTTAGGTTAAGACTTAGGGTTAGTGTTATTGTTAGGTTTAGTTTTAGGGTTAGGTTTATGGTTAAAGATAGGGTTAGGTGTTAGTCTTAGGGTTCGTGTTAGGGTTAGATTTAGGGATTAGGGTTGGTTAGGGTTAGGTTTACGGTTAGTATTAGGGTATGGTATGGTTATGGTTATGGTTAGGGTTAGGGTTAGGTTAGGGGTTAGAGATGTGTTAGGGTTAGGGTTAGGGTTAGGGTTAGGCTTAGGTTTAGGGTTAGGGGTAGGGTTATGGTTAGGCAGTTAGGGTTAGGGGGTTAGATTTAGGTTTATGGTTAGTGTTATTGTTTAGGTTTAGGGTTCGTTTTATGTTTAGGCTCAGGGATTAGGGTTAGTGTTAGGGTTAGAGTTTAGTGTTTATGGATTGGTGTTAGTGTTACTAGTTATGCATTACTGGTTAGGGTTACTGGTTACTTTTTAGGTTTAGGGTTAGAATTATGGTTAGGTTTTGGGTTAGGGTTTAGGGTTAGGATCAGGGTTAGGCTTAGGTTTAGGGTTATGTTTTATGATTACTGGTTTCTGTCCAGGGTTACTGGTTAGGGTTAGGTTTAGTATTAGTGTTAGGTGTTAGTGTTATGGTTAGGGTTACAGTTAGGGTTAGGTTTATGGTTAGGGTTAGTGTTAGTTTTAGGGTTAGGTTAGGGTTAGGGCTAGAGTTATGGGTTCATGTTAGAGTTAGTGTTAGGTAAGGGTTAGGGTTAAAGATTAGGGTTTAGTTTAGGTTTAGGGTTATGTTTAGGGTTAGGATAAGACATAGGGTTAGGGTTAGGTTTAGTTTTAGGGTTAGGGTTATGGTTAAATTTAGGGTTAGGTGTAAGGGTTAGGGTTAGGGTTAGGTTTAAAGATTAGGGTTTGGTTAGGGTTAGGTTTACGTTTAGTATTAGTGTTACGCTTACGGTTACAATTAGGGTTAGGGTTAGGGGTTATGGATGTGTTATGGTTAGTGTCAGTGTTAGGGATAGTATTGAGATAATGGTTTGGGGTTTAGTGTTATGGTTAGGTTTATGGTTAGGGTGAGGGTTAGAGGGTTATGGTTATGGTTAGGGTTAGGGGTTAGGGTTAGTGTTAGTGTTAGCTTAGGGTTAGTGTTAGGGTTTAGGGTTAGGGTTATGTTTATGTTTAGGGTTAGTGTATAGGGTTAGGGTTAGTGTATAGGGTTAGGGTTAGGGTAAGTTTTAGGGATAGGGTTAGGATTATGTTTGGGTGTTTAGTGTTATTGTTAGGTTTATGGTTAAGGTTAGGGTTAGAGGGTTATGGTTAGGGTTATGGTTAGGGGTTAGGGTTAGTGTTACTGTTAGATTAGTGTTAGGGTTTAGGGTTAGGGTTAGGGTTAGGTTTAGTGTATAAGGTTAGGGTTAGTATTCAGGTTACGGTTAGTGTTAGTGTTTAGGGTTAGGGTTACGTTTTAGGGTTAGGGTTAGTGTTAGGGTTATGTTTAGGGTTAATGTTTAGGATTTAGGGTTATGATTATGGTTAGGGCTTCTGTTAGGGTTAGGCTTAGGGTTAGGGTTAGTTTTAAAGTTAGGTTTAGGGTTAGGTTTATGTGTTAGTGTTAGGGTTAGTGTTAGGTTAGGTTTAGGGTTAGGGTTAGGGTTAGGATTAGGGTTAGGGTTAGGGTTACGGTGAGGTTTAGGGTTAGGTTTAGGGTTAGAGTTAAGGGTTCGAGTTAGTGTTAGGTAAGGGTTAGGGTTATGGATTAGGGTTAAGTTTAGGTTGAGGTTTAGGTTTAGGTTTAGGGTTAGGGTTATGTTTAAGCTAAGGGCTAGGGTTATGGTTAGGTTTAGTTTTAGGGTTAGTTTTACTGTTAGGGTTAGGGTTAGGGGTTAGGGTTGGTTTAGGATTCGGTTTACGGTTAGAATTAGGGTTATGGTTACGGTTATGGTTAGGGTTAGGTTTAGGGTTTAGGAATGTATTAGGGTTAGGGTTAGGGTTAGAGCTAGGGTTAGGGTTAGAGCTAGGGTTAGGGTTAGTGTTATGGTTTAGGATTTAGGGTTTAGGGTTACGGTTAGTGTAACTGGTTACTCGTTACTGATTAGGGTTACTAGTTACTGGTTAATGGTTACTGGTTACTTTTTAGGCTTAAGGTTAGATTTATGGTTAGTGTCAGGGTTAGGGTCTAGGGTTAGGATTTGGTTTAGTGTTTAAGGTTATGGTTAGGGTTAGGTTTAGGTTTAGTGGTTAGAGTTTGGTATAAGGTTATGGTTACATTTAGGGTATAGGTTAACAGTTAGTGTTAGGTTTAGGTTAGGGTTAGTGTTATTCTTAGGCTTAGACTTAGGTTTATGTTTTATGATACTGGTTACTGGTCAGGGTTCCTGGATAGAGTTAGGTTTAGGGTTAGGGTTAGGTGTTAATTTTTGGGTAGGTGTTAGGTTAGGCTTAGGGTTAGGGTTATGGTTAGTGTTAGTGTTAGGTTAGGCTTAGGTTTAGAGTTAGGTGTTTGGGTTAGGGTTAGTGTTAGGTAAGGGTTTGGGTATAGGGTTAATTTTAGGTTTAGGGTTAGGTTTAGGATTAGGGTTACGGTTAAAGTTAGGGTTAGGTATTAGGGTTAGGATTAGGGTTAGGGTTATGTTTTTTGATTACTGATTACTGGTTAGATTTAATGGTTAGGCCTATGGTTTAGGGTTAGTATAAGTTTTAGGGTTTAGGGTTTATGGTTTAGGGTTTAAGGTTAGCGTTAGGGTTACTGATTATGGGTTACCGGTTAGGGTTAGGGTTAGGGTTAGGGTTAGGATTAGGTTTAGTGTTAGGGTTACGGTTAGGGTTATGGTTAGGGTTACAGTTAGGGTTTAGTGTTACGTTTATCGTTAGGGTTAAGGTTAAGGTTAAGTTTTAAGGTTAGGTTTTGTGTTGTGTGTAGGGGTAGGTTTAGAGTTAGGGGTAGGGTTATGGTTAGGGGTTTAGGGTTAGGGTTAGGGGGTTAGTGTTATGGTTAAGTTTAGTGTTAGTGTTTAGGGTTAGGCTTCGTTTTATGGTTATTCTTAGGGATTAGGGTTAGGTTTAGGGTTAGAGTTTAGGGTTTAAGGTTATAGTTAGTGTTACTGGTAACACGTTACTGGTTAGGGTTACTGGTTACTGGTTACTTTTTAGGGTTAGGGTTAGGTTTATGGTTAGGGTTAGGTTTAGGGTTAGGATTAGGGTTAGTGTTGAGGGTTAGGTTTATGGTTAGTGGTTAGGGTTTGGGTAATGGTTTGGTTTAGGGTTTAGGGTTAGGGTTATGGTTAGGTTTAGGGTTACTTTTAGGGTTAGGGTTAGGATTACTGTTTAGGGTTTAGGGTTTAGGGTTAGGGTAAGGTTTATTGATAGGCGTAGTGTTAGGGTTATGGCTAAAATTTAGGGCTTAGGGTTAGGTTTAGGGTTAAGTTTAGGTTTAGTGTTAGTGGTAAGTTGTTAGCCTGTGTTACATTTAGAATTAGGGTTAGGTTTAGGGTTATGTTTAATGTTAGGGTTATGGGTATGTTTAAATTTAGGGTTAGTGTTAGGGTTAGGGATAGGTTTAGGTTTAGGGTTAGGGTTAGGTTTAGGTTAGTTTTAGGGTTAGGGTTAGTCTTAGGTGTTCGGTTTGTTTTAGGTTTAGGCTTATCTTTAGAAGTTATGGTTGGGTTAGGTTTAGGGTTAAGGTTAGGGTTAGGCTTATTTTTAGGGTTAGGGTTAGGGTCAGGGTAACGGTCAGGGTCAGGTTTAGGGTTAGTTTTAGGGTTAGGGTCAGGTTAAGGGTCAGTGTCAGGGTCAGGGTTAGGTTCAGGGTCAGGGTAAGGGTCAGGTTCAGGGTCAGGGTCAGGGACAGGGTAAGGGTCAGGTTCAGAGTCAGGATCAGGGTCAGTGTTATTGTTAGGGTTAGGGTTAGGCTCATGGTTAGTGTCAGTCTCAGGGTCAGGGACAGGGTAATGGACAGGGTCAGGGTCAGTGTCAGTTTTAGGGTTAGGGTTAGAGTTAAGTTTGGGTTTAGGGTCAGTGTCAGGGTTAGGGTCAGTGTCACGTTTAGTGTTAGGGTTACAGTTTTGATTAGGGTTAAGGTTAGAATTACTGTTAGCGTTAGAATTAGGGTTTGGATTAGGGTTACGTTTCGGGTTCGCTTTAGGTTTTGAGTTCGTGTTAGGATTTGGGTTTGAATTAGGGCTATGTTTTATGATTACTGGTTATTGATTAGGTTAAATGGTTAGGCTTAAGGTTTTGGGTTAGACTTAGGGTTAGGGTTTAGGGTTTAGGGTTTAAGGTTAAGGTTAGGGTTACTGGTTACACCTTACTGGTTTCTGGTTACTGGATACTGGTTACTGGTTAGGGTTAGGGTTAGGTTTTGGGTTAGGGTTAGGGTTTAGGGTTAGGGTTAGGGTTAGTATTAGTGTTTAGGGTATAAGTTTAGGGTAAGGATAAGGTTTAGGGTATGGGTTAGGGTTAGGCTTAGGGGTAGAATTATGGTTAGGGTTAGAGTTAAGGTTTAGGATAGGGGTTAGCATTAGGGTTAGTGTTAGTTTTAGGTGTAAGTGGTTAGGCTTGTGTTAGGTTTAGAATTAGGGTTCGGGTTATGGTTATATTTAGTGTTAGTGTTAGGGTTAGGGTTAAGGTTAGGGTTAGGGTTAGGGTTATGGTTTATTTTAGGGTTAGGGTTAGGGGTTTGACTTGGTTAGGGTTAGGGTTAGGGGTTAAGTTTGGTTTAGGTTTAGGGTTAGGTTTAGAGTTAGGGTTAGGGTTAAGTTTAAGGTTAAGGTTTGTGTTGGGGGTAGCATTAGACTTATGGTTAGGGTTAGGCTTAGGTGTTAGGGTTGGTTTAGGTTTAGGGTTAGGTTTACGGTTAGGTTTACGGGTAGTATTAGGGTTATCGTTAAGATTAGGGTTAGGGTTAGGGGTTAGGGACGGGTTAGGGTTAGTGTTAGGGTTAGGGTTAGCGTTAGGGTTAGGGTTATGTTTTAGGATTACTGGTTACTGGTTATGGTTAGGTTTAGTGTCAGGGTTAGCTGTTAGTGTTAGGGTTAGGGTTACGGTTAGGGTTAGATTTAGGTTAGGGTTAGGGTTACAGTAATGGGTTCGAGTTAGGGTTAGTGTTAGGTAAGTGTTACGGTTAAAGGTTAGCGTTAAGTTTAGATTTAGGTTTAGGCTTAGGGTTAGGGTTAGGTTAAGACTTAGGGTTAGGGTTAGGTTTAGTTTTAGGTTTAGGGTTATGGTTAAAGTTAGGGTTAGGTGTTAGTGTTAGCGTTAGGTTTAGGGATTAGGGTTGGGTTAGGGTTAGGTTTACGGTTAGTATTAGGGTTATTGTTACTGTTATGTTTAGGATTAGGGTTGCATTTATGGATGTGTTACGGTTAGGGTTAGGTTTAGGGTAAGTGTTCGGGTTAGGATTAGCATTTAGTGTTAGGGTTAGGGGTTAGGGTTTGGTTAGTGTTAGGGTTAGGGTTAGGTTTAATTTTAGGTTTAGGGTTATGGTTAAAATTAGGGTTAGGTGGTAGGTTTAGGGTTAGGTGTAGGGTTAGGTTTAGGTGTTAGGATTGGGTTAGGGTTAAATTTACGGTTAGTATTAGGATTATGGTTACAGTTATGGTTATGGTTAGGGTTAGGGCTTAATGATGTGTTAGGGTTAGGGTTATGGTTAGTGTTAGGATTTAGGGTTTGGGTTAGTCTTATGGTTAGGCTTAGTGATTAGGGTTAGGGTTAGGGTTAGAGTTTAGGGTTTAGGGTTTAGAGTTAGGGTTAGTGTTACTGGTTCCTCGTTACTGTTTAGGATAACTGGTTACTGGTCACTGGTTACTTTTTATGGTTAAGGTTAGTTTTATGGTTAGGGTTAGTGTTAGGGTCTAGGGTTAGGATTAGGTTATTGTTTAGGGTTACGTTTAGGGTTAGTATTATGGTTAGGCTAAGGAATTAGGATTAGGGTTAAGGTTAGAGTTTAGGGTTTAGGTTTTAGGGTTTAGATTTAGGGTTAGTGTTACTGGTTACTCGTTACTGGTTAGGGTTACTGTTTACTGGTCACTGGTTACTTTTTATGGTTAAGGTTAGGTTTATGGTTAGGGTTAGTTTTAGGGTCTAGGGGTAGGATTAGATTTAGGGTTTAGGATTATGTTTAGGGTTAAGTTTAAGGTTAAGGGTTAGGGTTAGGTTTAGGGTTATGGTTAAGTTTAGGTTTGGGTTAGGTTTATGGTTTGGGTTAGGGTTATGGTTAGGTTAGGGTTAGGCTAAGGCTTAGGCTTAGGCTTAGGGGTATGTTTTATGATTACTGGTTACTGGTGAGGGTTACTGGTTAGAGTTAGTTTTAGGGTTAGGTTTAGGTGTCAGTGTTAGGGTTAGTGTTAGCTTAGGGTTAGTGTTATGGTTAGAGTTACGGTTAGGGTTAGTGTTAGGGTCAGGTTAGGGTTAGGGTTATAGTTAGGTGTTTGGGTTAGTGTTAGTGTTAGGTTAGGGTTAGTTTTAGGGTTTAGGGCTAAGTTTAATTTTAGGGTTAGTTAGGGTTAGGTATTAGTGTTAGGGTTAGGGTTAGGTTTAGTTTTAGGGTTAGGGTTACGGTTAAAGTTACTTTTAGGTGTTATGGCTAGGTTTATGGTTAGGTTTATGTGTTAAGATTACTGGTTACTGGTTAGCGATAATGGTTAGGCTTAGGGTTTTGGGTTAGAATTAGGGTTAGGGTTTAATGTTTAGAGTTTAGGATTTAAGGTTAGGGTTAGGATTACTGGTTACTGGTTAGGGGTAGGGTTAGCATTATGGTTAGGGGTAGGGTTAATGTTAGGCGGTTAGAGTTAGGATTAGGGGTAAGGGTTAGGGTTAGTGTTAGTGTTTATGGTTAGGGTTCATTTTATCTTTATGCTTAGGGATTAGGGTTAGGGAAAGGATTAGAGTTTAGGGTTTAGTGTTTAGGGTTTTGGGTTAGTGTTACTAGTTACTTGTTACTGGTTAGGGTTACTGGTTACTGGTTACTTTTTAGGGTTAGGGTTAGGTTTATAGTTAGGGTTAGGATTTAGGGTTAGGATTAGGGTCCGGGTTTAGGGTTAAAATTTAGGATTAGTGGTTAGGGTTAGGGTTATTGTTTGGTTTAGGGTTTATGGTTAAATTAGGGTTAGGGTTTGTTTTAGGGTTAGGGTTTTGTTAGTGTTAGGATTAGGGTTATGTTTTATGATTCCTGGTTACTGGTCAGGGTTACTGGTTAAAGTTAGCTTTAGTGTTAAGGTTAGGTGTTAGTTTTATGGTTAGGTTATGGTAAGTTTAGGGTTAGTGTTGGGGTTAGGGTTAGGTTTAGGGTTAGGTTAGGGTTAGGGTTAAAGATTAGGGTAAAGTTTAGTTTTAGGTTTAGGCTTAGGGTTAGGGTTTAGTTTAGGTTTAAGGTTAGGTTTAGGGTTAAAGTTAGGTTTAATTTTAGGGTTAGGGTTACGGTTAAAGTAAGGGTTACATGTTAGTTTTAGGGTTAGGTTTAAGGTTAGGTTTACATGTTAGGTTTGGGTTAGGGTTAAATTTACGGTTAGTATTAGGGTTATGGTTACTGTTATGGTTAGGGTTTGGGTTAGGGTTAGGGTTAGTGGTTAGTGATGTTTTAGGGTTAGGGTTATGGTTAGTTTTAGGTTTTAGGGTTAGGGTTACTGTTATGGTTAGGCTTAGGGATTAGGGTTATGGTTAGGCTTAGGGTTAAGGGTTAGGGATGGGTAGGTTTAGTGTAGGGTTAGGTTTATGTTTACTTTTAGTTTTGGGTTAGGTGTAGGTTTAGATTTAGGGTTCGGATTAAAATTAGGGTTTAGGATAAGGTTTAGAGTTAGAGTTAGGTCTAAGGTTTTGCTTACGGTTTAGGGTTAGGGTTATGGTTAGTGTTAGGGTTAAGGTTATGGTTAGGTTTTAGTGTTAGGGTTAAGGTTAGGGTTTGGGTTTTGGTTAGTGTTAGGATTACCTTTAGGGTAGGGGTATAATTAGGGGTTATGATTGGGTTAGTGTTAGGGTTAAGGTTACGCTTAGTTTTAGGGTTAGGGTAAGGTTTAGGGCTTCGATTTTGGCTAGGCTTTGTTTTAGGTTTAAGGTTAGGTTTAGGGTTAAGGCTATGTTTAGGGTTATGATTAAGGGTTAGAATTGGGTTAAGGTCAGGGTAAGGTTATAGTTATGTTTAAGGTTAGGGTTAAGGTTAGGTTTAGGGGTTAATTTTGGTTTAGTGTTAGTGTTAGGTTTATTGTTAGTGTTAGGGTTATGGGTTGGGTTAAAGTTAGGGTTAGGCATAGGGTTAGGGTTAGAGTTAGGGGTTGAGTTAGGCTTAGGTTTAGGGCTAGCATTAGCGTTAGGGTTGCGTTAGGTTTAGGTTTAGTGTTAGGTTTTAGGGTTAGGGTTAGGGATTGGTTAAGGTTAGGATTAGGGTTAGGGTTAGGGGTTAGTGGTGGGTTAGGTTTAGGGTTCCAGTTAGTCTTAGGGTTAGGATTATGGTTAGGGTTAGGCTTAGGTTTAGGGGTTAGGGTTGAGTTAGGGTTAGGGTTAGGGTTAGGTTTAGTGGTTAGGGTTGGTGAGAGGTTTTGGGTTACTGTTAGGAGTAGGGTTAGGGGTTATGGTTGGGTTATGGTTAGTGTTAGGGTTAGGGTTAGGTTTAGATTTAGGCTTAGGGGTTAGGTTTCGGTTAGAGTTAGGGTTAGGGTAAGGTTTAGGTTTAGGCTTAGGGTTAGGATTAGGGTTAGGGTTAGGTTTGGTTTATTGTTAGGGTTATGGTTATTGTTTGGCTCAGGGTTAGGGTTAGCATTAAGTGTTAGTGTTGGGTTAGGGTTAGAGGTAGGTTTTGCGTTAGGGCTAGATTTAGGTTTGGGTTTAGGGTTAGGTTTAGGGTTAGTTATAATCCTAGGTATTAGAGTTTGGTTAGGTTTAGGTTCAGCGTTAGTTTTTGGGTTAGTGATAGGGTTAGTTTTATGGTTGGGCTTAGTGTTATTGTTAGTGTTAGGTTTAGGGTTATAGTTAGGGTTAGGGTTAGGTTTAGGGTTAGGGTTAGGGTTAGGTTTAGGGTTAGGAGTTAGAGTAGGGTTAGGGTTAGGGTTAATGATAGGTTTAGTGTTAGGGATAAGTGGTTAGCCTTGTGTTAGGTTTAGAATAGGGTTAGGTTTAGGGTTATGTTTAGTGTTAGGGTTAGGGTTATGGTTAAAGTTAGCGTTAGGGTTAGGGTTAGAGTTAGGGATAGGGTTAGGGTTAGGTTGTGGGTTATTGTTAGGGTTAGGGTTAGTCTTAGGTGTTAGGTTTGTTTTAGGTTTAGGGTTAGCTTTAGGGGTTAGGGTTGGGTTAGTTTTAGGGTTAGGTTTAGGGTTAGGCTTATTTTTCGGGTTAGGGTTAGTGTCAGTGTCAGAGTAACGGTCAGGGTCTTGGTCAGGATCAGGTTTAGGGTTAGGTTTAGTGTTAGGGTCAGGTTCAGGGTCAGGGTTAGTGTCAGTGTCAGGATCAGGATCAGGATCAGGATCAGGATCAGGGTCAGGGTAAGGTTCAGGGTTAGGGTCAGTGTCAGTGTCAGTGTCAGGGTTAGGTCAGGGTCAGTGTCATTGTTAGTGTTAGGGTTAGGCTCAGGGTAAGGGTCAGGGTCAGGGTCAAGAACAGGGTTATGGACAAGGTCAGTGTCAATGTCAGGTTTAGGGTTAGGCTGAGAGTTAAGTTTGGGTTTAGGGTCAGGGTCACGGTCAGGGTCAGTGTCACGTTTAGTGTTAGGGTTACGGTTATGGTTAGGGTTAAGGTTAGAATTATGGTTAGCGTTAGGATTTGGATTAGGGTTGTGGTTCGGGTTTGCTTTAGGTTTCAGGTTCGTGTTAGGGTTTTGGTTAGGGTTAGGGTTAGGGTACGGGTTCGGATTATGGTTCGGGTTAGGGTTCGGTTAGGGTTAGTGTTATAGTTCGGGTTCGGGTTAAGGTTAGGGTTAGGGTTAGGGTTAGGGTTTAGTTTAGGGTTTAGTGTTCGGGTTAGGGTTACGGTTAGTGTTAGGTTTTAGGTTTAGGGTTAGTGTTATGGTTAGGCTTAGGGTTATGGTTAGGTATTAGTGTTAGGTTATGGTTAGGGTTAGGGTTAGCATTAGGGTTATGGTTAGGTTTAGGGTTTGAGTTAAGTTACTGTTAGGGTTAGAGTTAGAGTTATGTGTTCGCATTAAGTTTAGTTTTAGGTAAGGGTTAGGGTTACGGATTAGGGTTAAGTTTTGGTTTAAGGTTAGGTTTAGGTTTAGGGTTAGGGTTAGGTTTAATTTTAGGTTTAGGGTTACGGTTAAAGTAAGGGTTAGGTGTTAGGTTTAGGTTTAGGTTTAGGTTTAAGGTTAGGTTTAAGTGTTAGGTTTGTGTTAGGATTAAATTTACGGTTAGTATTAGGGTTATGGTTACTGTTATGGTTATGATTAGGGTTAGGTATTAGTGATGTGTTAGAGTTAGGGTTACCGTTAGTGTTAGGTTTTAGGGTTAAGGTTAGTGATATGGTTAGGCTTAGAGATTAGGATTAGGATTAGGGTTAGGGTTAGAGTTATGGGTTAGGGTTGGGTAGGTTTAGGGTAGGTTTAGGTTTAGGGTTATATTTAGGTTTGGGGTTAGAATTAGGATTAGGGGTACGGGTAGATTTAGGTTTCAGGTTAGAGAGGGTTTAGGATAAGGTTTAGGGTTAGGGTTAGCTCTAGGGTTACTGTTACGGTTTAGGGTAAGGGTTATGTTTAGGGTTAGGATTAAGGTTAAGGTTAGGGTTTAGTGTTAGGGTTAAGGTTAGGGTTTGCGTGTTGGTAGTGTTAGGGTTAGGTTTATTGTTAGGGGTATAAGTAGGGTTTACGGTTGAGTTAGGGTTAGGTTTAGGGTTATGGTTAGTTTTAGGGTTAGGGTTAGGGTTAGGGCTTCGGTTTGGGCTAGGCTTAGTTTTAGGTTTAAGGTTAGGTTTAGGGTTAAGGTTATGTTTAGGGTTATGATTAAGGGTTAGAATTGGGTTAAGGTTAGGGTAAGGGTTAGGGTTATGTTTAAGGTTAGGGTTAGGTGTTAGTGTTGGTTTAGTGTTAGGGTTACGTTCATGGTTCGGGTTAGGGTTATTTTTAGGGGATGGGTTAAAGTTAGGGTTAGGCATAGGGTTAGGGTTAGAGGTAGGGGTTGAGTTAATGTTAGGTTGAGGGTTAGGGTTAGGGGTTAGGGTGGGGTTAGGTTTAGGTTTATGGTTAGGTTTTAGGTTTAGGGTTAGGGATTTGGTTAAGGTTAGGATTAGGGTTAGGGTTAGGGGTTAGTGGTGGGTTAGGTTTAGGGTTCCGGTTATTCTTAGGGTTAGGATTAGGGTTAGGTTTAGGCTTAGTTTTAGGGGTTAGGATTGGTTTAGGTTTTGGGGTTAGGTTTGTGTTAGGGTTAGGGGTAGTGTTAGTGTTAGGGGTTAGGTTTGGGTGAGGAGTAGGTTTAGGGTTAGTGTTAGGAATATGGTTAGGGTTTATGGTTAGGTTAGGGTTAGGGTTAGAGTTAGGGTTATGATTAGGGTTAGGGTTAGGGTTAGTGTTAGGGTTAGGTTTAGGTTTAGGCTTAGGGGTTAGGGTTGGGTTAGAGTTAGGGTTAGGGTAAGGTTTAGGATTATGTTTAGGGTTAGGGTTAGGGTTAGGTTTGGTTTATTGCTAGCGTTAGGTTTAGGGTCAGCGTTAAGTGTTATTGTTGGGTTAGGGTTAGGGTTTGCGTTAGGGTTAGATTTAGGTTTGGGGTTAGGATTAGGGTTAGTGTTAGTTATAATCCTACGTATTAGAGTTTGGTTAGGTTTAGCGTTAGGGTTAGGGTTAGTGTTTGGGTTAGTTTTATGGTTGGGCTTAGTGTTATTTTTAGTGTTAGTTTTAGGGTTATAGTTAGGGTTAGGTTTAGGTTTAGGTTTAGGTTTAGTTTTAGGGTTAGGGGTTAGGGTTGGGTTAGGGTTAGGGTTAATGTTAGGTGTAGTGTTAGGAGTAAGTTGTTAGCCTTGTGTTAGGTTTAGAATTAGGGTTCGGTTTAGGGTTATGTTTAGTGTTAGGGTTAGGGTTACAGTTAAAGTTAGAGTTAGGATTAGGGTTAGGGATAGGGTTAGGGTTATGTTTAGGATTAGTGTTAGGGTTCGGGTTAGTCTTAGGGATTAGGTTTGTTTTAGGTTTAGGGTTAGCTTTAGGAGTTAGTGTTTTTTAGGTTTAGGGTTAGGGTTAGGTGTAGGGTTAGGGTTAGTGTTAGGTTTTGATTACTGGTTACTGGTCAGGGTTACTGATTAGGGTTAGGTTTATGGTTAGAGTTAGGTGTTAGTGTTAGTGTTAGGGTTAGGGTTAGGGTTAGGGTTAGTGTTAGGTTAGGGTTAGGGTTAGAAGTATGGGTTCGAGTTATGGTTAGTGTTCGGTAAGGGTTAAGGTTAGAGATTAGGTTTAAGTTTAGGTTTAGGGTTAGGTTTAGGGTTATGGTTAGAGTTATTTTAAGCTTAGGGTTAGGGTTAAGGGTTACAGTTGGGTTAGGTTTAGGGTTAAGATTAGGTATAGGGTTATGGTTAGGATTATATTTAGGTTTGGTTTAGGGTTAGGGTAAGGGTTAGGGATAGATTTAGGTTTAGGGTTAGAGTTAGGGTTTAGGATAGGGTTAGGTTTAAGGTTAGGTTTAGGTTTAGTGTTAGGGTTAGTATTAGTGATAGGGTTAAGATAATGGCTGGCGGTTTAGTGTTATAGTTAGGTTTATGGTTAGGGTGAGGTTTAGAGGATTATGGTTAGGGTTAGGGTTAGGGCTTAGGGTTAGTGTTAGTGTTAGCTTAGTGTTATGGTTAGGGTTTAGGGTTAGGATTAGGGTTATTGTATAGGGTTAGGGTTAGAGTTAGTGTTAGTGTTAGTGATAGTATTAGGATTATGGTTAGGGTTATTTTTCGGGTTAGGGTTAAGGTTATGGTTCGGTTTAGGCTTAGGTTTAGGGTTAGTGTTAGGGTTAGGTTAAGACTTAGGGTTAGGGATATTTTTAGGGTTAGGGTTATGGTTAATGTTAGGGTAAGGTGTTAGAGTTAGGGTTAGGTTTAGGGATTACGGTTGTGTTAGGTTTAGGGTTAGGGTCAGGGTTAGCGTTGCGAATAGGGTTTAGTGTTAGGGTTAGGGGTTAGGATTGGGCTAGTGTGAGGGTTAGGGTTAGGGATACGGTTAGGTTAGGGTTTGGTTTAGAGTTATGGGTTCGAGTTAAGGTTGGTGTTAGGTAAGGGTTAGGGTTAGGGATTTGGTTTAAGTTTACGTTTAGGTTTAGAATTAGGGTTAAGGTTAGGGTTAGGTTTAGGCTTAGGTTTAGGGTTAGGGTTAGGTTTAATTTTAGGGTTGGAGTTACGGATAAAGTTAGGGTTAGTTGTTAGGTTTAGGGTTAGGGTTAGGTTTAGGGGTTAGGGTTGGTTTAGGGTTAGGTTTACGGTTAGTATTAGGTTTATGGTTACGAATAAAGTTAGGGTGAGGGTGAGGGTTTGGGTTAGAGTTAGGTTTATGGTTTGGTTTAGGGTTAGGGTGAGGGTGAGTGTGAGGGTTATGGTTAGGGTGAGGGTGAGGGTTAGGGTGAGGGTAAGGTTTAGGGATAGGTTTAGGGTAAGTTTTAAGGTTAGGGTTAGTCTTAAGGGTTAGGGGTTAGTGATAGGGTTAATGTTAGGGTTAGTGTTAGAGATTGGGATAGGGTTAAGGTTCAGGGTTTAGGGTTAGGGTTAGGCTTAGTGGTAGGTTAATGGTTTGAGTTAGTGTTTAGTGTTATGGTTAGGGTTAGAATTAGCGGGTTAGGTTTAGGATTAGGGTTAGGCTTAGGGCTAGGTGGTTAGTGCTTTAGGGATAGTATTAGGGTTAGGTGTTAGGGTTTGGTATAGGGTTAAAGTTAGGGTTAGGGTTACAGTTAGGGCTAAGTTTAGGTTTATTGTTAAGGGGTAGGATTATCATTTTGTTAGTGTTAGGGTTTAGGTTTTAGGATTTAGGGTTAGGGTAAGGATTAGGGTTAGGGTTTGTATTAGGATTACGGTCAGGGTTTATGGATTAGGGTTAGGGTTAGGTTTAGAGTTAGGGTTACGGTTAGGTTTAAGGTTAGATTTAGGATTAAGGTTAGGGTAGGTGTCATGGTCAGGGTTAAGGTTAGGGATTAGCAGTTAGGTGTTAGGGTTAGGGTTAGTGTTAGGCTCAGGGTTAGTTTTGAGGTTAGGGTTAAGGGTTAGGGTAAGGATTAATGTTCGGGGTAGGGTTAGGTTTAGGGTTTAGGGCTTAGGGTTAAGGTTAGGGTTAGAGTTAGGTTTTGGTTTAGGGTTAAGTTTAGAGTTAGTGTTATTGTTAGATTAAGGGTTAAGGTAAGGGCTTAAGGATTAGGGATAGGGTTAGGGTTACGGTTAAATTTAGAGTTAGGTGTTAGGGTTAGTGTTAGAGTTAGGTTTAGGGTTTATGGTTCAGGGTTTAAGGTTAGGGTTAGTGTTACTGCTTACTCGTTACTGATTAGGGTTTCTGGTTACTGGTCACTTGTTACATTTTATGGTTAAGGTTAGGTTTAGGGTTAGGGTTAGGGTTAGGGTTAGGGTTAGGTTTAGGCTTATGGTTATGTTTAGGGTTTAGGGTTAGGGTTATTGTTAGGTTAGGGTTAGGCTTAGGCTTAGGCTTAGGCTTAGGGATATGTTTTATGATTACTGGTGAGGGTTACTGTTGAGAGTTAGGTTTAGGTTTAGGGTTAAGTGTTAGGGTTAGGGTTAGTGTTAGCTTAGGGTTATTTTTATTGTTAGCGTTACGGTTAGGGTTAGTGTTAGGATTAGGTTAGGGTTAGGGTTAGAGCTAGGAGTTAGGGTTAGGGTTAGTGTTAGGTAAGGGTTAGGGTTATGGTTTAGGGTTAAGTTTAGTTTTAGGGTTAGGTTTAGGGTTAGGGTTAGGGTTAGGATTAGGATTAGGGTTTACGGTTAGGTGTATGGTTAGTTTTAGGGTTAGTGGTTAGGGTTAGGGTTACGATTATGGTTTGGTTTAGGGTTTAGGGTTATGGTAAGGGTTAGGGTTAGGTTAGGGTTACTTTTAGGGTTAGGGTTAGGATTAGTGTTTAGGGTTTATGGTTAGGCTAAGAATTAGGGTTAGGGTTAGTGTTAGGCTTAGGGTTAAGGGTTATAGGTTAGGGTAAGTGTTAGGGTTAGAGTTTGGGTTAATGTTAGGGTTAAGGTTAGGTTTAGGGTTAGGGTTAGGGTTAAGGGTTAGAGAAAAGCATTAAGGGTTAGGGTTAGTGTTGGGGGTTAGGTGTTAGTGATAGGGTTAATGTTAATGTTAGTGTTAGAGATTGGGATAGGGTTAGGGTTCAGGGTTTAGGGTTAGGGTTAGGCTTAGTGGTAGGTTTAAGGTTTGAGTTAGTGTTTAGGGTTATGGTTAGGGTTAGAATTAGGGGGTTAGGTTTAGGATTAGGCTTAGGGTTAGCATTAGGTGGTTATGATCAGGTTTAGCAGTAGGTGTTACGGTTGGGTTACTGTTAGATTAGGATTAGATTTAGGGTTTAGGGTTAGATTTACTGTTAGGGATATGGTTAGGGTTAGGATTAAGTTTTAAGGTTAGGTTTAGTGTTAAGTGTAGGTGTATGTTTAGGGTTAGCGTTAGGGTTAGGGAGTTAGAGTTAGGGTTTGTGTTAGGGTTAAAGTTAGGGTTAGGGTTACAGTTAGGGTTAGGGTTTAGGGTTAGTTTTAGGGTTAGGGTTAAGGTTAGGTTCAGGGTTAGGGTTATCATTATGGTTAGGGTTTGGGTTTAGGGTTATAGTTAGTGTTAGGGTAGGTTCAGGTTTAGGGTTAGGGCAATGGTTAGGGTTAGGGTTAATGCCTTACGCTTAGGGTTAGGGTTAGGGGTTAGGGTTAGGGTTTGGATTATGGAGAGGGTTAATTAAGGTTTAGAATTAGGGTTAGTGTTTAGGGTTTAGGATTTAAGGTTTGTATTAGGATTAGGGCCAGGGGTTAGGGATTAGGGTTAGGTTTAGGGTTATGTTTATAGTTAGGGTTACGGTTAGGTTCAAGGTTAGGTTTAGGGTTAATGTTAGGGTTAAGGGTCAGGGTCAGGGTTAGGGTTAGGGGTTAGCAGTTAGGTGTTAGGATTAGGGTTAGTGTTAGGCTTAGGGTTAGTTTTTAAGTTATGGTTAAGGGTTAGGGTAAGGATTAGGGTTGGGGTTAGGGTTAGGTTTAGGGTTTAGGGCTTAGGATTAAGGTTAGAGTTAGGTTTCGGTTTAGGGTTAAGATTAGGGTTAGTGTTAGGGTTAGATTAAGGGCTAAGGTAAGGGCTTAAGGATTAGGGATAGGGTTAGGGTTACGGTTAAAGTTATATTAGGTGTTAGGGTTAGGGTTAGGTTTAGGGTTTATGGTTCAGGGTTTAATGTTAGGTTTAGTGTTACTGGTTACTCGTTAATGATTAGGGTTATTGGTTACTGGTCACTTGTTCCTTTTTATGGTTAAGGTTAGGTTTAGTGTTAGTGGTTAGGGTTAGGGTTAGGTTTAGGGTTATGGTTATGTTTAGGGTTTAGGGTTAGGGTTATGGTTAGGCTTAGGCTTAGGCTTAGGCTTAGGGATATATTTTATGATTACTGGTAACTGGTGAGGGTTACTGTTTAGAGTTAGGTTTAGGTTTAGTGTTAGGTGTTAGTATTAGGGTTAGTGTTATCTTAGGGTTAGTTTTATTGTTAGCGTTACGGTTAGGGTTAGTGTTAGGATTAGGTTATGCTTAGGGTTAGAGTTAGGGTGTAGGGAAAAGCGTTAAGGGTTAGGGTTAGTGTTAGGGGTTAGGTTAGGGTTAGGGTTTTAGGGTTAGGGTTAGGGTTAAAGTTAGGGTTAGGGTTAGTGTTAGCATTTGGGTTTTATGGTTAGGGTTAGGGTTAGGGTTATATTAGGGTTAGGGTTAGTGTTAAGGATAGGATTAGGGATAGGGCTAGGGTTCGTTTTATGGTTAAGCTTAGGGATTAGAGTTAGTGTAAGGGTTAGAGTTTAGGGATTAGGGTTTAGGGTTTAAGGTTAGTGTTACTAGTTACTCATTATTGGTTAGGGTTACTAGTTCCTGGTTACTTTTCAGGGTTAGGCTTAGGTTTGTGGTTAGGATTAGGGTTAGAATTAGGGTTAGGGGTTAGAGTTAGGTTTAGCGTTAGGTTTAGGGTTATTGGTTAGGGTTAGGATTTTGGTTTGGTTTAGCATTTAGGGTTAAAGTTAGGGTTATTGTTAGGTTAGGGCTAGATTCAGGGTTACGGTTAGGGTCAGGGTTATGTTTCATGATTACCAGTTATTGGCCAGGGTTACTGGTTAGGGTTAGGTTTAGTGTTAGGGTTAGGTTTTAGTGTTAGAGTTACGGTTACGGTTAGGGTTACGGTTAGGTTTATGTGTTCAAGTATGGGTTAGTGTTAGTTAAGTGTTAGGGTTAAAGATTAGGGTTAAGTTTAGGTTTAGGGTTAGGTTTAGTGTTATGGTTAGGGTTAGGTTAAGACTTAAGGTTAGGGTTAGGGTTAGGTTTAATTTTAGGGTTAGGGTTATGGTAAAAGTTAGGGTTAGGTGTTAGGGTTAGGGTTAGGGATTAGGGTTGGGTTACGGTTAGGTTAGGGTTTAATGTTAGGGTTAGTGATAGGGGTAGGTTTTGGTTTCGTTTAGGGTTAGGGTAGGGTTATGGTAAGGGTTGGGTAAGTTTAGGGTTAGGGTTAGGTTTAGAGTTAGATTTAGGTTTGGGATTAGGGTGAGGGTTAGGGTTAGGGTTTAGGTTAAAGGTAGGTTTAGCGTTAGGTTTAGTTGTTAGTGTTAGGGTTAGTGTTAGGTTAGGGTTAGGGTTAGGTTTACGGTTATGTTTTGGTTAGGGTTAGGCTTAGGGTTAGGGTTATGGTTGGGGGTTTAGTGTTATGGTTAGGTTTATTGTTAGGGTTAGTGTTAGAGAGTTATTGTTAGGGTTAGGGTTAGGGGTTAGAGTGAGTGTTAGTTTTAGCTTAGGTTTAGGGTTAGGGTTTAGGGTTAGGGTCAAGCTAAGGTTAGTGTATAGGGTTAGGTTTAGGCTTAGGGTTAGGGTTAGTGTTAGGGATAGCATTAGGATTATGGTTCTGGGTTTAGTGTTATGGTTAGGTTTATGGTTAGGGTTAGGGTTGTAGGGTTATTGTTAGGGTTAGGGTTAGGGTTTAGGGTTAGTGTTAGTGTTAGCTTAGGGTTAGTGTTAGGGTTTATGGTTATGGTTAGGGTTAGGTTTTAGGGTTATGGTTAGTGTTAGTGTTAGGTTTAGGGTTAGTATTTAGGATTTAGGGTTAGGGTTATGGTTAGGGCTTCTCTTAGGGTTAGTATTAGGGTTAGGGTTAGGGTTAGGTTTACGGTTAGAATAAGGGTTAGGGTTAAAGTTAAGTTTAGGCTTAGGGTTAGGTGTTAGTGTTAGGGTTAGTGTTAGGTTAGGGTTAGGGTTAGGATTACAGTAAGGTTCAGTGTTAGGGTTAGTTTAGGGTTAGGGTTATAGTTATGGGTTCGAGTTAGTGTTAGTGTTAGGTAAGGGTTAGGGTTATGAATTAGGGTTAAGTTTAGGTTGAGTGTTAGGTTTAGGGTTAGGATTAGGGTTAGGTTTAAGCTTAGGGTTAGGGTTAGGTTTAGGTTTAGTTTTAGGGTTAGATTTACAGTTATAGTTAGGGTTAGGTGTTAGTGTTAGTGTTAGGATTAGGTTTAGGGGTTAGGGTTGGTTTATGGTTATTTTTACGTTTAGAATTAGGGTTATGGTTATGGTTAGGGTTAGGTTTAGGGGTTAGGGATGTATTAGGGTTAGGGTTAGAGCTAGTGTTAGGGTTAGTGTTATGGTTTAGGGTTTAGTGTTTAGGGTTAGGGTTAGTGTTACTGGTTACTCCTTACTTGTAAGGGTTACTGGTTACTGGTTACTGGTTCCTTTTTAGGGTTAAGTTTATGTTTATCGTTAGGGTTAGGGTTAGGGTCTAAATTTAGGATTAGCTTTAGGGTTTATGGTTACGGTTAGGGTTAGTTTTAGGGTTAGTGTTTAGGGTTATGGTTAAGATCATGGTTACGTTTTAGGTTTAGTGTTAGGGTTAGTGTTAGGATTAGGTTAGGGTTAGAGTTATTCTTAGGCTTAGTATTAGGGTTATGTTTTATTATTACTGGTTACTGTTCAGGGTTACTGGTTAGAGTTAGGTTTAGGGTTAGGTTTAGGTGTTAGTGTTTAGGTTAGTGTTAGGTTAGGGTTAGGGTTACAGTTACGGTTAGTGTTAGTGTTAGGTTAAATTTACGGTTAGAGTTAGGGTTTTAGGTTAGTTTTAGTGTTAGGTAAGGGTTAGGGTTTAGGGTTAAGTTTAAGTTAAGGGTTATTTTTTATGGTTAGGGTTAGGGTTTATTCATAGGGTTAGGGTTAAGGGTAAAAATTACAAAAGGTATATAAAAGGTCATAAAAGGTATGAAAAATTATAAAAGTTCAACAGATGTTTACTGTACCTAAATGTTTAATGGTTAATTCTGGTTTTAAAAAGCTTTGTTTGTCTTGTTAAAGGCTCATGGTTTTTTCTTTTTGAAAATATGTATGCTTATTTTGTTAAAAAATTAATCTTTGGTAATTGTAAGTTTTGTACTTGTAATCTTTCTCTGAGCTCTGGTCATTAGATTCGGTTCACAAAAATTTGGATGTCTTTTTGATATAAATAATGTTAAAACTGTTTTATGCTGTTCTTTATTGATATACAAGAATGTCAGTTACCACCGGGAAAAACTAGTACTAGACTCCCAAAAAAGGAAAAAAGTTATAAAGAAAAACACCAAGGCTAGATGATAATCACCAAAACTGTTAACTACAATAAAATAGGTTGTAAGACATAAATACTTATAAAATGTTTCATATTGTTAATATTTGAAGCCAACAAGTATTATACATTAAATCATTTAAATATAAATGATCAACAGAATAGTGCTGCAATAAGACACTGGAACAAGGATAAAAGACAATCTTCATTGTCACTAGTAATGTGGAAAGATCTCCTCTCCAGCCTCTAGAAGGGGCCAGATGTTCTAATCACCTCGGGGCGAGGGTATGCTTGTGTGTTTCCACAGGATGCCGACTCCCCCATCTGGATCCCAGATCGCCTCATCCGACCTGCTGTTGCAAAACAGGAGAAGGAAAAGACGGTGGCGGAAGCAGAAAAAGCAACTCCAGCAGCAAATGAAGAAAGTGAAACCAAGCCATAATGTTGAGTCAATTAAGAAAACTGCAGTTTTTACAGTGTATCATGTCAGGGTAGTAAAGACCCATGGAATGACTTAGTGTACTCTAGACTACTGAGAGGAACCACAGGAAGGACTTTGGTGAAAGTGTTGTGTGGAAAGCAAGAGAAGATAGGAGACTGGAATAGTGAAGAGAAGGAAAGGGAAAGAGGAGTTCGTTTAAAGTAAAATGTCTGGCTGGGCCAGAGGAGCAGAGGGTGACAGGAAAAGTCTGACCCGAAGGTGTGTAGGAAGTTGTAGAAGGTGTGTAGGAAGTTGTAGAAGGTGTGTGGGAAGTTGTAGAAGGTGTGTAGGAAGTTGTAGAAGGCCAGAGGGGGCGCAAACTGTATTTGCTTTGGTTTCTCATACCTGCAAATACTGAATTTGAAAAGAAACTGTAAAACGTGTTGAAAATTTGACTATGTTACGTTAATTCTGGTTGGATTTCTTCGTTTCAAAAAGAAGCTGGTGATTCTTCACTGCAAAATGTTTGTGTGAGAAATGTGGTCCATGCTTTTGAGGGAGGAGGACTGAGGTCCCATGTAAGCCCAGATTTAAACTGGCAGTCAGTTCAAGTCATCGTTAACCATTATGTGAAATATATCTCCAATGGAAATGAAAATTGTAAAAGGCTGTAAATAGAACAATCAAATGATTTCTTTGTATAAATGAATTAATTAGGCCAAAGCAATTTGTAGCAACATTAATTTTGGGAATTACAACATTAATTTCTATATTAACCACCTTTGCTGTGGCTACTACAGCCCTGGTGCAGGAAATTCATACTGCCCATTATGTGAATGCTTTGAATAAAAATATTACTTTAGCATTAATAGAACAAGAAGCTATAGATAAAAAGCTGGAAGCAAAAATAAATGTGTTGGAGGAAGTAGTGCTCGTTCTTGGTCAGGACATTGCTAATTTAAAAACAACTCTATCGACACGTTGTCATGGTAATTTTAAATCAATCTGTGTCACACCATTACCTTATAACACTTCACAGCCATGGGATAAAGTTAAGGCTCACCTACAGGGATTGTGGCAGGATAACGATATTACTCATGATTTAGCCGCATTACAAAAGGATATTTCTGCTATGAGTCAATCTCATTTACAATTAGGGGGACTGCAAGATTTGGCTTCACAATTGGAACTTGGACTTAAGAGCCTTAATCCCTTAAATTGGGTGCAGTACTTTGTATTCATTGGAGTAATTATACTCTTGATGGTATTGGTCATCTTTTTATTCCCCTGTCTCTTAAAGTGCTTATTCTCCACATTACAGGCAGTGGAGCAGGAGGTGTTCGAGCTTCATTTTAAAAAATAAAAAAGGGAGACCTGCCACGTCCACAGCAGTAACTGCCGTGTAGTGACAAAATGCCTCTACGCGGGCTTTTGCCTGCTGAAGGATTGGGGTTAGAGCTTCTTGGAGTGAAGCCCCAGGTGGTCCCCCTGGCAATCAGCAGTCGAGATAAGACCTGATGCCATAGGCAAATCTCGTGTCTGGAGATAGCCTTGGGAGCGAGCCCTCTTGACACCCTGCATGATCTTTCTCTGTATTTCTTATTTTCTTGTCTATAGCTGACCGCTTACCAAGAGATCAAAGTACGTCCTTGGCTTGGCTCCACCGTTCATTTAAGCAGTCCTTGAGGAACTGAAGTATGCCCCACGCCACATGAGCCTGGGAAACTTTATTAATTATGTAGAGTAAAGAGAATTGTTAACAAAAGATGTTGAAAATGAAACAGAAGCGGCTAAAGTTAAAAATGTTACGAGGGAATCGTCATAGTGAATCAGATTTAGAGAGAAAAGGAAAGTTAGAGAAAATTCCCCTTTATGGGAAGATTAGGTAGATCCTAGAAACCCTGGTGTCTTTATAGTAAGAAGGAAAGAAAGGAAATTATTGGTAACATGAGACTAGTTTAATGTATTGGTATAAGAACTATCATGAGGAAATGAGAAAATTATTAGGGGATATGGAGCAAAGAATAAGAGATTATAGATGGAAAGCTAAACACAGGACCCTGAGAACTAGTCTCCCACGGTAGAATGTAAATAATGGTGTGAGACAGAATTCTAAGAGACAAAACAAAATTAAAAGTCCTTGTCAACATCTTGAGCACGTAGAGAGGAGCACGTAGAAGGAGCTCTATTTTGATTATGATTAACCTTGATTTATGTCTGGAACCCTGAGCAGGATGATGTAATGAACCTGCCAAGTTCTTTGTTCTGTTTTGTATAAAAACTGAAGCTTTGCAGAAGTAAAATTGCAGCAGATTTTCACTACACAGTGTGTCTGTCTGTCATTTCCCTTGCATCGTATCCTGACTATCCTATCCTTCGACCATGGTCCCCCGTTGGAATAGAGGTCTCCGAGAGGGACGGTCCGCGGCATTAGGGTTAGTGTTAGGTTAGGGTTAGGGTTAGGGTTAGGGTTAGGGTTAGGGTTAGGGTTAGGGTTAGGGTTAGGGTTAGGATTAGGGTTAGGGTTAGGGTTAGGGTTATGTTTAGGGTTAGGGTTAGGGTTAGGTTTAGGTTATGGTTAGGGTTAGAATTATGGGTTGAAGTTAAGGTTAGTGTTAGGTAAGTGTTTAGGTTTAGGATTAGGGATAAGTTTAGGATTAGGTAGGGTTAGGTATTAGTGATAGGGTTAGGGTTAGGTTTAGTTTTAGGGTTAGGGTTACGGTTAAAGGTAGGGTTATGTGTTAGGGCTAGGTTTATGGTTAGGTTTATGTTTTATGATTACTGGTTACTGGTTAGGGATAATGGTTAGCCTTAGGGTTTAGGGTTAGTATTAGGTTTAGGGTTTAATGTTTACGATTAAGATTTAAGGTTAGGGTTAGGGTTACTGGTTACTGGTTAGGGTTACTGGTTACAGGTTACTGGTTAGGGTTAAGGTTAGGGTTAGGTTTAGGCTTAGTGTTAGGGTTAGGGTTAGTGTTAGGGTTAGGGTTAGGGTTAGTGTTAGGGTTACGGTTATGGTTAGGGTTAAGTTAGGTTTACGGTTAGGGTTAGGCTTAGGGTTAGGTTAGGGTTAGGGTAAGAGTTATGGGGTCGAGGTAGGGTTAGAGTTAGTTAAGGTTTAGGATTAAAGATTATGGTTAACTTTAGGTTTAGGGTTAGGGTTAGGTTAAGACTTAGGGTTTGGGTTAGGGTTAGGGTTAGGTTTAGTTTTAGGGTTAGGGTTATGGTTCAAGTTAGGGTTAGGTGTTAGGGTTAGGGTAAGGGTTAGGGTTACATTTAAGGATTAGTGTTAGGGTTAGGGTTTGTGTTAGGGTTATGGTTATGGTTAGGGTTAAGTTAAGTTTATGGTTAGTATTAGGGTTATGGTTACGGTTATGGTTATGGTTACGGTTAGGGGTTAGGGATGTGTTAGGTTTAGGAGTAGGGTTAGGGTAAGGGTTAGGGTTAGCATTAGGGTTTAGTGTTAGGTTTAGGGGTTAGGGTTGTGTCAGGGATAGGGTTAGGTTTAGGTTTAGCATTATGGTTAGGTTTAATGTTAGTATTAGGGTTAGGATTAGGTTCAGGGGTTAGGTTTGGGTTAGGGTTAGGGTTAGGGTTAGGGTTAGGGTTAGGGTCAGGGTTAGATTAGCGTTTGGGGTTAGGGTTGGGTTACTTTTAGGATTAGGGTTAGGCTTAGGGTTAGTTTTAGGGTTAAGTTTTAGGGTTGGGTAGGTTTAGGGTTAGGGTTAGGTTTAGGGTAAGGGTTAGGTTTAGGTTTAATTTTAGGGTTTGGGTTATGGTTAAAGTTAGGGTTAGGTGTTAGTGTTAGGGTTAGGGTTAGGGTTAGGTTTAGGTGTTAGGGATGGGTTAGGGTTAGGTTGACGGTTAGTATTAGTGTTATAGTTACGGTTATGTTTAGGGTTAGGGTTAGGGTTAAGGTTAGTGGTTAGTAATGTGTTAGGGTTAGGGTTATGGTTAGTGTTAGGTTTTAGGGTTAGGGTTAGTGTTATGTTTAGGCTTAGGGATTAGGGTTAGGGTTAGAGTTTAGGTTTTAGGGTTAGGGTTAGGGTTAGTGTTACTGGTTCCTTGTTACTGGTTAGGGTTACTGGTTACTGGTCACAGCTTAATTTTAGGATTAATGTTAGGTTTATGGTTAGGGTTAGTGTTAGGTTCTAGGCGCTAGGATTAGGTTTAGTGTTTAGGGTTGTGGTTAGAGTTAGGTTTAGGGTTAGGGGTTAGGGTTAATGTTAGGGTTAGGTTTAGGGTTTAGCATTAGGGTTAGGGTTATGGTTAGGTTATCGTTAACTTTAGGCTTATGCTTAGGCTTAGGGATATGTTTTATGATTACTGGTTACTGGTTATGGATACTGGTTAGAGTTAGGTTTAAGGGTAGTGTTTAGGGTTAAGTTTAGGTTTAGGGTTTGGTTTAGGGTTAGGTAGGGTTATGTTAGGGTTAGGGTTAGGGTTATGGTTAGGTTTAGTTTCAGCATTAGGGTTACGTTTAAAGTTAGGGTTAGGTGTTAGGGCTAGGTTTATGGTTAGGTTTATGTTTTACGATTACTGGGTACTTGTTAGGGTTAATGTTTAGGCTTAGTGTTTAAGGTTAGTATTAGTGTTAGGGTTTAATGTTTAGGGTTTATGATTTAAGGTAAGAGTTAGGGTTACTTGTTATGGGTTACTGGTTACTGAATATTGTTATGGTTAGGGTTAAGGTTAGGGTTAGGTTTAGCCTTAGTGTTAGGGTTAGGGTTGGTGTTAGGGTTACGATTATGGTTAGGGTTAGGGTTGGGGTTAGGGTTGAGTGTTAGGGTAATGTTTAGTGTTAGGGTTAAGGTTTAATGTTAGGGTTAGGTTTATTGGTAGGTTTAGGTTGAGCGTTATGGGTAGGGTTATGGTTAGGCGGTTAGGGTTAAGTTTAGGGGGTTAAGGTTAGGGTTCGGTTTAGTGTTAGTGTTTAAGGTTAGGGTTCGTTTTATTGTTAGGTTTAGAGATTAGGGTAAGTGTTAGAGTTAGAGTTTACGGTTTAGTGTTAAGTGTTTAGGGTTAGTTACTCGTTACTTATTAGGGTTACTGGTCACTGATTACTTTTTAAGTTTAGGGTTTAGGGTTAGGGTTAATGTTACTGGTTACTCGTTTCTGGTTAGGGTTACTGGTTACTGGTCACTGGTTACATTTTATTGTTAAGTTTAGGTTTATGGTTACGGTTAGTGTTAGGGTCTAGGGTTAAAATTTGGTTTAGGGTTTAGGGTTACGGTTAGGGTTAGTGTTATTATTAGGCCTAGGGATTAGGGTAAGGGTTAGGGTCAGAGTTTAGGGTTTCAGGTTAGGGTTAGTGTTACTGGTTACTCGTTTCTGGTTAGGGTTACTGGTTACTGGTCACTGGTTACATTTTATGGTTAAGTTTAGGTTTATGGTTATGGTTAGTGTTAGGATATAGGGTTAGGATTAAGTTTAGGGTTTAGGGTTACAGTTAGGGTAAGGTTTAGGGTTAGGGGTTAGGGTTATGGTTAGGGTTATGGTTAGGTTAGGGTTAGTGTTAGGCTTAGGCTCAGGGTTATGTTTTATGATTACTGGTTACTGGTGAAGGTTACTGTTTAGAGTTCGTTTTAGGGTTGGGGTTAGGTGTGAGGGTTAGTGTTAACTTAGGCTTAGTGTTATGGTTAGGTTTATGGTTAAGGTGAGTGTTAGGTAAGGGTTAGGGTTAGGGTTTAGGGTTAAGTTTAGGTTTAGGGTTAGGTTTAGGTTTAGGGTTAGGTTTAGGGTTAGGTAGGGTTACGTATTAGTGTTAGGGTTAGGGTTAGGGTTACTGGTTACTGGTTAGGGTTAGGGTAGGGTTTAGTTTAATGTTAGGTTTAGGCTTAGTGTTAGGGTTAGTCTTAGTGTTACGGTTAGTGTTAGGGTTACGGTTATGGTTAGGGTTACGGTTAGGTTTAGGGTTTAGTGTTAGGATTATGGTTAGGGTTAAGGTTTAATGTTATGGTTATTGTTATGGGTAGGGTTAGGTTAAGGGTTAGGAGTAGGGTTATAGTTAAGTGGTTAGGGTTAGGTTAGGTTAGAGTTAGGGTTAGGGTTAGGGTTAGGTTAGGGTTAGGGTTATGGTTACGGTTAGGGTTAGGGTTAGGTTAGGGTTAGTTTTAGTTTTATGGGTTCTAGTTAAGGTTAGTGTTAGATAAGGGTTAGGTTTAGGGATTAGAGTTAAGTTTAGGTTTAGGTTTAGGTTTAGGGTTAGGGTTAGGGTTAGTTTTAGGCTTAGGGTTAGGGTTAGCGATAGGTTTAATTTTAGGGTTAGGGTTACAGTTAAAGTTAGGGTTAGGTGTTACGGTTAGGTTTAGGGTTAGGGTTAGGGTTATGTTTTAGGATTACTGGTTACGGGTCCTGGTTACTGGTTATGGTTAGGTTTAGTGTTAGGGTTAGGGTTACGGTTAGGGTTAGTGTTAGGATTACGGTTATGGTTAGGGTTAGGGGTACGGTTAAAGTTACTGTGAGTTGTTAGGGTTAGGGTAAGTTTAGGTTTAGGGATTAGGGTTGGGTTAGGTTTGGGTTTAGAGTTAGTATTAGAGTTATGGTTACAGTTATGGTTAGGCTTAGGGTTACCGGTTAGGGATCTGTTAGGGTTAGGGTTAGGGTTATGGTCAGAGTTAGGGTTAGGATTAGGGTTTTGTGTTAGGGTTTGTGGTTATGGTTGCGTTAGGGTTAGGGTTAGGGTTAGGCTTAGGGTTAGGGTTACGGTTAGGGTTAGGGTTAGGATTACGGTTAGGGTTAGAGTTAGGGTTAGGATAGTTTCAGGGGTTAGGTTTGGGTTAGGGTTAGGTTTAGGCTTAGGGCTAGGGTTACGGTTAGGGTTAGGGTTAGGATTACGGTTAGGGTTAGAGTTAGGGTTAGGATTAGTTTCAGGGGTTATGTTTGGGTTAGGGGTAGGGTAGATTTAGTGTCTGTGTTAGGTTTTGGTTTAGGGGTTAGGGTTGGGTTAGTTGTAGGGTTAGGGTTAGGCTTAGGGTTAGGTTTAGGTTTAGGTTTAATATTAGTGTTAGGGATACAGTTAAAGATAGGGTAAAGTGTTAGGGTTAGGGTTAGGGTTTGGTTTAGGTGTTAAGGTTATGTTAGTGTTAGGTTTACGGTTAGTATTAGGGTTATTGTTATGGTTATTTTTAGGTTTAGGGTTAGGGGTTACGGATGTGTTAGGTTTAGGGTCACGGTTAGTGTTAGGTTTTAGTGTTAGGGTTAGTGTTATGGTTAGGCCTAGGGATTAGGGTTAGTTTTTGGGTTAGAGTTTAGGGTTTATGGTTAAGGGTTTAAGGTTAGGGTTAATAGTTACTGGTCACAGGTTAATTTTTTTGATTATGGTTAGGTTTATGGTAGGGTTAGTGTTAGGGTCTAGGGTTAGGATTAATTTTAGGGTTTAGGGTTAGGGATAATGTTATGTTTAGGTTTAGGGTTAGTGTTATGGTTAGGTTAGGGTTAGGCTTAGGCTTAGGCTTAGGGTTATATTTTATGATTACTGGTTACTGGTGATGGTTACTGATTAGTTTTAGGTTTAGATTTAGGGTTAGGTGTTAGGGCTAGGTTTATGGTTAGGTTTATGTTTTATGATTACTGGTTACTGGTGAGGGTTAGTGGTTAGGCTTAGGGTTTAGGGTTAGTATTAGGGTTAGGGTTTAATGTTTAATGATTAGGATTTAAGGTTAGGGTTAGGGTTAGTGGTTACTGGTTACTGGTTAGTTTTAGGGTTAGGGTTTATATTAGGGTTAGGTTTAGGCTTAGTGTTAGGTTTAGGGTTATTGTTAGGGTTACGGTTATGGTTATGGTTAGGGTTAAATGTTAGGGCTATGGTTACTGTTAGGGTTAACGTTTAATGTTACGGTTATTTTTAGGGGTTGAGTAACTTTTAGGGTTAGAGTAGGGTTATGGTTAGGCGGTTAGGGTTAGGGATAGGGGGTTAGGGTTAGAGTTAGTGTTTAGCTATAGGGTCTTTTTATGGTTAGGCTTAGGGATTAGGGTTAGGGTTAGGTTCAGAGTTTAGGGTTTAGGTTTAGATTTTAGGGTTAGTGTTACTAGTTACTCATTACTGGTTAAGGTTACTAGTTCCTGGTTACTTTTTTGGATTAGTGTTATGTTTATGGTTAGGGTTAGGGTTTAGGTTTAGGATTAGGTAAAGGGTTTAGGGATAGGTTTAGGGTTAGGTTTAGGATTAGTGGTTATGGTTAGGATTATGGTTTGCTTTAGGGTTTAGGGTTAAATTTAGGGTTAGGGTTAGGTTAGGGTTAGGTTTAGGATTAGGGTTAGTGTTATGGTTATGTTTAATTTTAGGGTTAGGTTTACGGTTAAAGTTAAGGTTAGGTGTTGGGCTTAGGGTTAGGGTTAGGGTTATGATTTATGATTACTGGTTACTAGTCTGAGTTACTGGTTAGGGTTAGGTTTAGTGTTAGGGTTAGGTGTTAGTGTTAGGGTTAGGGTTACGGTTAGGGTTATCGTTAAAGTTTAGGGTTAAATTTAGGTTTAGGATTAGGTTTAGTTTTAATGTTAGGGTTAGGATAAGACTTAGGATTAGGGTTATGGTTAAAGTTAGGGTTAGGTGTTAGAGTTAGGGTAGGGTTAGTGTTAGGGTTATGTTTAGGAATTAGGGTTGGTTTAGTGTTAGGTTTACGGTTAGTATTAGGGTTATGGTTAAGGTTATGGTTAGGGTTATGGGTTAGGGATGTGTTAGGGTTAGGGTTAGGGTTAGGGTTAGTGTTAGGGTTAAGGGTTACGGTTGGGTAGGTTTAGGTTAGGGTTAGATTTAAGGTTAGATTTATGTTTTGGGTTAGAGTTACGGTTAGGGTTAGGTGTTAGAGTTAGGGGTTAGGGTTAGTGTTAGGTAAGGGTTAGCGTTAGGGTTTAGGGTCAAGTTTAGGTTTAGGGTTAGTTTTAT
This sequence comes from Alexandromys oeconomus, assembly GCA_963919705.1. Classification (NCBI taxonomy): domain Eukaryota; kingdom Metazoa; phylum Chordata; class Mammalia; order Rodentia; family Cricetidae; genus Alexandromys; species Alexandromys oeconomus. The sequence continues at coordinate 278,717 of CAWTZB010000265.1, read as the reverse complement.
GGTTAGGGTTACGGTTAGGGTTATTGTTAGGATTAGGGTTAGGGGTTAGGGTTAGGGGTAGGTTTAGATTTAGGGTTACGGTTAGGGTTCAGTTTAGGTTTAGGGTTAGGTTTAGGGGTAAGGGTTAGTGTAAAGCGTTAAGCGTTAGGGTTATAGTTAGGGATTAGGGGTTAGGTTTAGGGTTTTAATGTTAGGGTTAGGGATTTAGGTTTCGGGGTACGGTTAGGGTTAAAGTTAGGGTTAGTGTTAGGATTTGGGTTTTATGGTTAGGGTTAGGGTTAGGGTTGTGTTAGGGTTATTGTTAAAGATATGGTTAGGCTTAGGGTTAGGATTAGGGTAAGGTTTATGGTTAGGGTTAGGGTTAGGGGTTAGGAGTTAGTGTTAGGTTTAGTGTTAAGTTTAGTGTTAGAGATTTGGATAGGGTTAGGTTTCAGTGTTTAGAGTTAGGGTTAGGGTTAGGGGTAGGTTTAGGATTTGGGTTTTAACGTTTAAGGTAATGGTTAGGGTTAGCGTTAGGTGGTAATGTTTAGGGTTAGGGTTAGTTGGTTTGGCTTAGGATTAGCGTTAGGTGTTAGGGTTAGGGTTATTGTTAGGTTATGGTTAGGTTTAATGGTTAGGGTTAGAGTTACAGTTATGGATAGGGTTATGGTTAGGATTAAGTTTTAAGGTTAGGGTTAGGGAGTTAGAGTTAGTTTTAGGTTTAGGGTTATTGCGTTGGTATTAGTATTAGGGTTACGGGTTAGGGTTTGGGTTAGGGTTAAAGTTAGGTTTAGGGTTACAGTTAGGGTTAGTGTTTAGGTTTAGCTAGGTTTAGGGTTAAGATTAGGTTTAGTGTTAGGGTTATCATTAGTGTTATTATTGTTTTAGGGTTATGGTTAGTGTTAGGTGTAGGTTGAGTTTTAGGGTTAGGGTAATGTTTAGGGTTAGGGTTAATGGCTTACGGTTAGGGTTACGGGTAGGGGTTAGGGTTAGGGTTTAGATTAGGGTGAGGGTTAAGGTTAGGTTTACGGTTAGTGTTAGGGTTAGTGTTTAGGGTTTAGGGTCAGGGTAGGGATTAGGTTTAGGGTTTGTATTAGGGTTATGGTTATGGTTATGGGTTAGGGATTAGGGTTAGGTTTAGGGTTAGGTTTAGAGTTAGGGTTACGGTTAGGTTTAAAGTTAGGTTTAGGGTTGTGGTTAGGGTTAAGGGTTAGGGTAAATTGTTAAGGGTCAGGGTTAGGGCTAGGGTTTAGCAGTTAGTTGTTAGGGATAAGGTTAGTGTTAGGGTTAGGGTTAGTTTTTATCGTTCGGTTTAAGGATTAAGGTAAGGATTAGGGTTGGGGTTAGGTTTAGGTTTAGGGTTTAGGTCTTAGGCTTAAGGTTAGGGTTAGAGTTAGGGTTCGGTTTAGGTTAAAGATTAGGGTTAGTGTTAGGGTTAGATTAAGGCTTAAGGTAAGGACATAAGGATTAGGGATAGGGTTAGGGTTAGGAGTTAGGGTTAGGTTAATGGTTCGGGTTTAGTGTTAGTTTTAGGGTTAGGATTATTGTTTTAGCGTTAGTGTTAGGGTTAGGGTTATAGGATTAGGGTTAGGGTTAGGTTTAGGGTTAGGGTTAGCGTAAGGGGTTAGGGTTTAAAGGTTGAGAATAGGCTTAATGTTGGGGCTAGTGATAGGGTTAGAGTTAGGGTTCATGGTTTAGGATTAGTGTTAGGGTTGTTGTTAGGGTTAGCTTGAAAAGTAGGGTTAGGGTTTAGGGTTAGGGTTTAGGTTTATGGTTAGGATTAGGTTTAGCGTTAGGGTTAGGGTTAAATTTATCATTAGGGTTAGTGTTTAGTGTTAGGGTTAGGGTTAGGTTTAAGGTTTAGGGTTAGTGTTAGTGTTAGGGGTAGGGTAAGGTTTAGGTTTAGGGTTAGGTTGGAGGGTTACGGATAGGGGTTAAGGTTTAGGGTTAGAGTTAGGTATTAGGTTTAGGATTAGGTTTAGTGTTATTGTTAGGGTTATGGTAGGATTAGTCTTTAGAGTTTAGGGTTTAGTGTTAGAGTAAGGATTAGGATTAGCTTTAGGGTTAGGGTTAGGGTTAGGTTTATGGCTTAGTGGTTGGGGTTATGGTTAGTGTTAGGCTTAGCGTTAGGTTTAGGGTTAAGTGTTAGGGTTAAGGGTTAAGGTTTAGAGTTAGGTTTAGGGTTAAAGTTAGGGGTTAGGTATTAGGGGTTAGGGTTAGGATTAGTGTTTTAGCATTAGACTTAGGGATTTATGGTTAGAGTTAGGATTAAAGTTAGGGTTAGGGTTTTAGGGTTAAGGTTAGGGTTGTGTTAGGGTTAATGTTAAGGATAGGGTTAGTGTTAGGGTTAGGGTAAAATTTAGGATTAACGTTAGGCTTAGGGATTAGGGGTTAGTGTTAGGGGTATTGTTAGTGTTAGTCTTAGCGATAGGGATAGTGTTAGGGTTCAGGGTTAGGGTTAGTGTTAGAAATAGCAATAGGGTTATGGTTAAGGTTAGAGTTCGGGTTGGGTTATGTTTTATGATTACTTGTTACTGGTTATGTTTAGTGTTAGGGTTAGGGTTAGGTGTTTGTGTTAGGGTTAGTTTTAGGTTACTGTTAGGTTTAAGTTAGGGTTCGGTTTATAGTTTGAGGTTTGGGTTAGGGTTAGTGTTAGGTAAGGGTTAGGGTTAGCATTTAGGGTTAAGTTTAATTTTAGGGTTAGGTTTAGGGTTAGGGGTTAGGGTTGTGTTAGGGTTAAAATTAGGGTTAGGGATAGGGTTAGGGTTAAGGTTAGGGTTAGGGTTAGTGTTACTCTTAGGGTTAGAGTTAGGGATAGGTTTAGGGTTTAGTTTAAGGGTTAGGGTTAGGGTTAAAGTTTAGGGTTAGGAATAGTGTTAGGGGTAGGTATAGGGTTAGGGTTAGGAGTAGGTTTAGGGTTTAATGTTAGGCTTTAGGGTTATGGTTAGGGTTAGGCTTAGGGTTAATTTAGGGTTAAAGTAAGGGTTAGGTTTAGGGTTAGGGTTAGGGTTAGTGTTTAGTGTTAGGGTTAAGGTTAGGGTTTGGGTTAGGGTTAGTGTTAAGTGTAGGTTTAGGGTTAGGGATATATATATATATATCCCTATATATATGGGTTACGGTTGGGGAAGAGTTAGGGTTAGGTTTAGGGTTAGGGTTAGGGTTACTGTTTTGGTTGGGTTATGTTTTATGATTACTTGTTACTGGTTAGGGTTAATGGTTAGGCTTAGTGTTGAGGGTTAGTTTTAGGGTTAGGGTTTAGGGTTTAGGGTTATTTTTTATGATTACTGGTTACTGGTTAGGGGTACTGGTTAGGGTTAGGTTTATGGTTAGCGTTACTGGTAGCGTCAGGTTTAGGGTTATGTTTTATGATTACTGGTTACTGGTTAATGTTACTGGTAGGGTCAGGTTTAGGGTTAGGGTTAGGTTTAGGGTTAGGGTTAGGTTTAGGGTTAGGGTTAGTGGGTTAGGTATATGGTTAGGTTTAGGGATAGGGGATTAGACTTAGGGTTAGTGTTAGCAGTAAGGCTTATGGTTAGGTTTAGGGTTACGGTTAGGTTTAGTGTTAGGGTTAGTGTTTCGGGTATAGGGTTTAGGGTTAGGGTAAGGATTAGTGTTATGGTTAAGTTTAGATTTAGGGTTACAGTTAGGTTTAAAGTTAGGTTTAGGTTTAGGGTTAGTGTTAATGGTTAGGGTAAAGGGTTAAGGGTTATGGTTAGGGTTATGATTAGGGTTAGGGATTAGGGGTTATGGGTTAGAGTTAGGGATAGGATTATGGTTTTACCGTAAGGGTTAGGGTTTTAGGGTTAGGGTTAGTGTTAAAGTTAGGGTTAGGTTATATTTAGTGTTAGGGTTTAGGGTTGTGTTAGGGTTAGAGTTAGGGTTAGGGTTGGGTTAGTGTTAGAGTTAGGGTTTAGGTTTGGGTTAGAATTAGGGTTAGGTTTAGGGTTAGGTTTAGGTTTAGGATTAGGGTTAGGGTTAGGGGTAGTGTTAGGATTAGGGTTTAGGGTTAGGGTTAGGGGTATGTGTAGGGGTAGGTGTAGGATTATGGTTTAGGGTTAGTTTTAGGTGTTTGGTTAGGTTAAGGTTAGGGTTAGGGTTAGGTTTAGGCTTAGGGTTTGGGTTACGTTTAGTGTTAGGTAAGTGTTAGGATTAGGGTTTAGGGTAAAGTTTAGTTTTAGGGTTAGGTTTAGGGTTCGCTAGGGTTAGGTGTTAGTGTTAGTGTTAGTGTTAGAAATAAGGTAGGGTTAGCTTAGGGTTTAGGGTTAGTATTAAGGTTAGGGTTTAATGTTTAGGGTTTAGGATTTAAGGTTAGAGTTATGGTTACTGGTTACTGGTTATGGTTAGGGTTAGGCTTAGTCTTAGGGTTAGTGTTACAGTTAGCGTTAGTGTTAGAGTTACGGTTATGGTTAGTGTTAGGGTTAGGGTTTAGTATTAGGGTTATTGTTAGGGATTAGGGTTAAGGTTTAATGTTAGGGTTAGTGTTAGGGGTAGGGTTAGGTTTACCGTAAGGGGTAGGGTTATGGTTAGGCGGTTAGGGTTAGGGTTAGGGGGTTAGGGTTAGTGTTACAGTTAGTGTTAGTGTTTAGGGTTAGTGTTCATTTTATGGTTAGGTTTAGGGATTAGGGTTCAGGTTAGAGTTTAGGGTTTAGGGTTTAGGGTTATGGTTAGTGTTACTAGTTACTCGTTACTGGTTAGGGTTACTGGTTACTGGTTTTTTTTTTAGAGTTAGGATAAGGTTTATGTTTAGGGTTAGGGTTAGTGTTTAGGGTTAGGATTAGGGTTAGGTTAGGGTTAGGATTAGGGTTATGGTTAGGGTTAGGGATAGGGTTGTTTTAAGATTACTGGTTACTGGTCATGGTTACCGGTTATGGTTAGGTTTAGTGTTAGGGTTAGGGTTGAGGTTAGGGTTATGGTTAGTGTTACGGTTAGTGTTAGGTTTATGGTTAGGTTAGGGTTAGGGTAAGAGTTATGGGATGGAGTTAGGATTAGTGTTAGGTAAGGGTTAGTATTAAGATTAGGGTTAAGTTTAGGTTTAGGGTTAGGTTTAGGGTTAGGGTTAGGTTAAGACTTAGGGTTAGTGTTAGGTTTAGTTTTAGTGTTAGGGTTAGGATTAGGTTCAGGGGTTAGGGTTGGGTTAGGGTTAGGTTTAGGGTTAGGGTTAGTGTCAGGGTTAGGTTTAGGGTTAGGGGTTAGGGTTGGGTTAGTATTAGGGTTAGGGTTAGGCTTAGGGTTAGGTTTAGGGTTAATTGTTAGGGTTGGGTAGGTTTAGGGTTAGGGTTAGATTTAGTTTTAGGGTGAGGGGTTTGGGTTAGGGTTAGGGTTATGGTTAGCTTTAGCGTTTATTGTTAGGGTTAGGTTTATGGTTTGTTTAGGCTTAGTGTTAGGCTTAGGTTTATGTTTTATAATTACTGGTTACTGCTGAGGGTTACTGGTTAGAGTTAGGTTTAGGGTTAGGGTTAGTTGTTAGTGTTAGGGTTAGTGTTAGCTTAGGGTTAGTGTTATGGTTAGGGTTACGGTTAGGGTTAGGTTAGGCTTAGGGTTAGATTTAGTTGTTTGCGTTAGGGTTATTGTTAGCTAATGGTTAGGGTTAGGGTTTAGGGTTAAGTTTAGGTTTAGTGTTAGGTTTACGGTTAGGTAGGGTTAGGTATTAGGGTTATGGTTAGGGTTAAGGTTAGGGTTAGGTTTAGTTTTAGGGTTAGAGTTACGTTTAAAGTTAGGGTTAGGTGTTAGGGCTAGTTTTATAGTTAAGTTCGTGTTTTATGATTGCTGGTTACTGGTTAGGGTTAATAATTAGGCTTAGTGTTTTGGGTTAATATTAGGGTTATAGTTTAATGTTTAGGGCTTAGGATTTAAGGTTAGGGTTAGTGTTACTGGTTAGTGTTAAGGTTAGGATTTATTTTAGGGTTAGGTTTAGGCTTAGTGTTAGGGTTAGTGTTAGGTTTAGGGTTATGATTAGGGTTAGGGTTAAGTTTTAATGTTAGGATTAGTGGTAGGGGTCGTGTTAGGTTTAGGGGTAGGGTAGGCTTATGGCTAGGTGGTTAGGGTTAAGGTTAGGCGGTTAGGGTTAGGGATGTGGTTAGTGTTAGTGTTTAGGTTTAGGGTTCGTTTTATGGTTAGTCTTAGGGATTAGGTTTAGGGTTAGTGTTAGAGTTTAGGGTTAGTGTTACTAGTTACTACTTACTGCTTAGGGTTACTGGTTACTATTTAGGGTTAGGGTGAGGTTTATGGTTAGGGTTTGGGTTAGGGTTAGGGTTATGTTTTAGGGTTAGGATTAGGGTTAGGGTTTAGGGTTAGGTTTTAGGGTTAAGTTTAGGGTTAGTGGTTAGGGTTAGCATTATGGTTTGGATTAGGGTTTAGTGTTAAATTTAGGGTTAGGTTAGGGTTAGTTTTAGGGTTAGGGTTATGTTTTATGATTACTGGTTACTTGTCAGGGTTACTGGTTAGGGTTAGGTTTAGAGTTAGGGCTAGGTGTTAGTGTTAGGTTTACAGTTAAATTTAGTTTTAGGGTTACGGTTAGTTTTTGGGTTATGGTTTTGGTTATGGTTAGCGTTAGGGTTAGGGGTTATAGATGTGTTAGTTTTAGGGTTACGCTTAGTGTTAGGTTTTAGGGTTAAGGTTAGGGTTAGTGTTAGGGTTAGAGTTTAGTGTTAGGGTTAAGGTTAGGTTTATGGTTAGGGTTTCGGTTAGGGTTATGGTTAGGGTTATGCTTAGTTTAGGGTTAGGGTTAGAGTTATGGGTTTGAGTAAGGGTTAGTGTTATGTAAGGGTTAGGTTTAAAGATTAGGGTTAAGTTTAGGTTTAGGGTTAGGTTTAATGTTAGGGTTAGGGTTAGTGTTAGGTTTATGTTTTAGGATTAATGGTTACTGGTCATGTTTACTGGTTATGGTTAGGTGTTAGTGTTAGGGTTAGGGTTATGGTTAGGGTTAGGGTTAGTGATATGGTTAGGGTTAGGTTAGTGTTAGAGTTATGGGATTGAGTTAGATTTAATGTTAGGTAAGGGTTAAGGTTAAGATTAGGGTTAAGTTTAGGTTTAGTGTTATGTTTAGGGTTAGGTTAAGACTTAGGGTTAGGGTTAGGGTAGGTTTAGTTTTAGGGTTAGGGTTATGGTTAAAGTTAGGTTTAGGTGTTAGGGTTATGGTTAGGGTTAAGGGTTAGGGATGTGTTAGGATTAGGGTTACGGTTAGTGTTAGGTTTTAGGGTTAGGGTTAGTGTTATGGTTAGGCTTAAGGATTAGGGTTAGGGTTAGGGTTAGGGTTAGAGTTTAGGGTTCAGGGTTTAGGTTTTAGCGTTTAGGGTTTAGGGTTAGGGTTAGTGTTACTGGTTACTCGTTACTGGTTATGGTTACTGGTTACTCGTCCCTGTTTACTTTTTAGTGTTAAGTTTAGGTTTATTGTTAGGGTTAGTGTTAGGGTCTAGTGTTAGAATTAGGTTTAGGGTTTAGGGTTACGGTTACGGTTACGTTTAGGGTTAGGGATTAGGGTTAGGGTTAGAATTATGGTTAGGTTTAGTATTTAGGGTTAGGGTTAGTGTTATGGTTAGGTTAGGGTTAGGGTTGTGCTTAGGCTTAGGGATATTTTTTCTGATTACTGGTTACTTGTGAGGGTTACTGGTTAGAGTTAGGTTTAGGGTTAGAGTTAGGTGTGAGTGTTAGGGTTTTGTTAGCTTAGGGTTACGGTTAGGGTTAGTGTTAGGGTTAGGTTAGGGTTAGGGTTAGAGTTAGGCGTTTCAGTTAAGGTTAGGGTTAATGTTAGGGTTAGGGTTAGGGTTAGGGTTAGGTTTAGGGTTAGGCTTAGGCTTAGGGTTAAGGTTAGCATTAGGGTTAGGTTTAGTGTAAGTGTTAGTGGTAGGATTAGGTTCAGGGGTTATGTTTGGGTTAGGGTTATTGTTAGGGTTAGGATCATGGTTAGGTTTAGGGTTAGGGGTTAGGATTGGGTTAGTTTTAGGGTTAGGGTTAGGCTTAGGCTTAGGGTTAGGGTTAAGGGTTAGGGTTGGGTAGGTTTAGGGTTAGGGTTAGGTTTAGTTTTATGGTTAGGGTTAGGTTTAGGCTTAGGGTTAGCGTTAGATTTAATTTTAGGGTTAGGGTTACGGTTAAAGTTAGGGGTAGGTGTTAGGGTCAGGGTTAGGTTTAGTTTTAGTTTTAGGGTTATGGTTAAAGTTAGGGTTAGGTGTTAGTGTTAGGGTTAGGATTTTGGTTATGTTTAGGGATTAGGATTGGGTTAGGGTTAGGTTTAAGGTTAGTATTAGTGTTGTGGTTATAGTTTTGGTTAGGGTTAGGGTTAGGTGTTAGGGATGTGTTAGGGTTAGGGTTAGGGTTAGGGTTAGGGAAAGGGTTAGGATTAGGATTAGGGTTTAGTTTTAGGGTTAGGGGTTAGGGTTGGGTTAAGGTTAGGGTCAGGTTTAGGGTTAGATTTAGGGTTAGGTTTAGGTATAAGGGTTAGGTTTGGGTAGGTTTAGGGTTAGGGTTAGGTTTAGGGTTAGATTTATGTTTGGAGTTAGCGTTAGGGATAGGGTTAGGGTTTAGTTTAAAGTTAGGTTTAAAGTAAGGTTTAGGTGTTAGTATTAGCGTTAGTGTTACCGTTAGGGTTAGGGTTAGGTTTAGCTTAGGGTTAGGGTTAGAGTCATGGGTTCGAGTTAAGGTTAGTGTTAGGTAAAGGTTAGGCTTAGGGATTAGGGTAAAGTTTAGGTTTAGGGTATGTTTAGGGTTAGGGTTAGGGGTTAGGGATGTTTTAGGGTTAGTGTTAGGGTAAGGGTTAGGGATAGCATTAGGGTTTAGTGTTAGGGTTAGTGGTTAAGGTCGTGTTAGGGTTAGAGTTAGGGTTAGGTTTCGGGTTAGGGTTAGGTTTATGGTTGTGTTAGTGTTATGGTTAGTGTTTGTGTTAGGGTTAGGTTTAGGTTTAGGGTTAGGTATTAGGGCTGGGTTAGAGTTAGCGTTAGGGTTAGGGTTAGGGTTAGGGTTAAGAGTTAGTGTTCGGTAGGTTTAGGTTTATGGTTAGTTTTAGGGTTATGGTTAAGGTTATGGCTAGGGTTATGCTTAGTTGTTAGGGATGTGTTAGGGTTAGGGTTACGGTTAGTGTTATGTTTTAGGGTTAGGGTTAGTGTTATGGGTAGGCTTAGGGATTAGGGTTAAGATTAGGGTTAGAGCTTAGAGTTTAGGGTTAGTGTTAGTTTTACTGGTTACTCGTTACTGGTTAGGGTTACTGGTTACTAGTCACTGGTTATCTTTTAGGGTTAAGGTTAGGTTTATGGTTAGGGTTAGTGTTATGGTCTAGGGTTACGATTAGTTTTAGGGTTTAGGGTTACGGTTAGGGTTAGGGTTAGTGTTAGGTGTTAGGGTTAGGGTTAGGGTTAGGTTTAGGGTTTAGGATTAGGGTTATGGTTAGGTTAGGGTTAGGCTTATGCTTATGCTTAGGGATATGTTTTATGATTACTGGTTACTGGTGAGGGTTACTGGTGAGAGTTAGATTTAGGGTTACGGTTAGGTGTTAGTGTTAGGGTAAGGTTAAAGTTAGGGTTAGAGTTAGGGATTTGGGTTAGGTTTAGTGTTAGGTAAAAGATAGAGATAGGGTTTAAAATTAAGTTTAGGTTTAGGCTTAGGTTTAGGTTTAGGTAGTGTTAGGTATTAGTTTTATGGTTAGTGTTAGGGTTAGGGTTTAGTGTTAGGATTAGTGTTAGTGTTTAGGGTTAGGTTTAGGGTTAGTGGTTAGGGTTAGGATTTTGGTTTGGTTTAGGGTTTAGGGTTAAAGTTAGGGTTAGGGTTAGGTTAAGGTTAGGGTTAGGTTAAGGGTTATGTTTTATGATTACTGGTTACTGGTCAGGGTTACTGGTTAGGCTTAGGTTTAGTGTTAGGGTTAGGTGTTAGTGTTAGGGTTAGGGTTACGGTTAGGGTTAGGGTTATGATTATGGTTAGGGTTAGGCTTAGGGTTAGTGTTAGGGTTATGGGTTTGAGTTAGGGTTAGTGTTAGGTAAGGGTTAGGGTTAAAAATTAGGGTCAAGTTTAGGTTTGGGGTTACGGTTAGGGTTAGTGTTAGTGTTAGGTTAACACTTAGAGTTAGGGTTAGGGTAAGGTTTAATTATAGGGTTACGGTTATTGTTAAAGTTAGTGTTAGGTGTTAGTGTTAGGGTTCAGGTTAGGGTTATGTTTAGGAATTAGGGTTGGGTTAGCTTTAGGTTTACGGTTAGTATTAGGATTATGGTTACTGTTATGGTTTGGGTTAGGGTTAGGTGTTAGTGATGTGTTAGGTTTAGGGTTAGGGTTAGTTTTAGGGTTAGGCTTAGGGTTAGTTTAGGTTTAGGGGTAGGGTTAGGTTTAGGGTAGGGTTAGGTTTAGGGTTAGGGGTTAGGGTTGGGTTAGTTTTATGGTTAGGTTTAGGATTAGAGCAAGGGTTATGGTTAGGTTTAGGGGTTAGCATTGGATTAGGGTTAGGGTTAGGGTTAGGGGTTAGGGTTGGTTAGGGTTAGGGTTAGGTTTAGGATTAGGCTCTAGGGTTCGGGTTCAATTTAATTAAGTTTAGGGTTAGTTTTAGGTCTATGGTTAGACGTTATGGTTGGGTTAGTGTTAGGGTTTGGTTAGGGTTAGGGTTAGAGTTAGGGGTTTGTGTTAGTGTTAGGTAAGGGCTAGGGTTTAGTGTTAAGTATAAGTTTAGGTTTAGTGTTAGGTGGGGTTTGGTGTTAGTGTTAGGGTTATGATTAGGGTTAGGGTTAGTTTTAAGGTTAGTGTTAAGGTTAAAGTTAGGATTATGTGTTAGGGCTTGTTTATGGTTAGGTTTATGTTTTATGATTACTGGTTACTGATTAGGGATAATGGTTATGCTTAGGGTTTAGGGTCAGTATTAGTGTTAGGGTTTAATGTTTAGGGTTTAGGATTTAAGGTTAGGGTTAAGGTTACTGGTTACTTGTTATGGTTACTGGTTACTGGTTACTGGTTAGGGTTAGGGTTAAGGTTGGGGTCAGGTTTAGGCTTAGTGTTAGGGTTAGTGTTAGGGTTACGGTTATGGTTAGGGTTAAGGTTAGGGTAAGGGTTTAGTGGTAGTTAGTTAGGGCTAAGGTTTAATGTTAGGGTTAGTGTTAGTGGTAGGGTTAGGTTTACCGTTAGGGGTAGGGTTATGTTTAGGCGGTTAGGGTTAAAGTTAGGGGGCTAGGGTTAGGGTTAGTTTTAGTGTTAGTGTTTAGGGTTAGCGTTCGTTTTATGGTTAGGCTTAGTGATTAGGGTTAGGGTTAGGGTTAGAGTTTAGGGTTAGTGTTACTAGTTACTTGTTACTTATTAGGGTTACTGGTTACTTTTTCGGGTTAAGGTTAAGTTTATGGTTAGGGTTAGTGTTAGTGTCTAGGGTTAGAATTAAGTTTAGGGCTTAGGGTTATGGTTAGGGTTAGGTTTAGGGTTAGCAGTTAGGGTTAGGGTTATTGTTATGGTTAGGTTTAGGGTTTAGGTTTAGGGTTAGGGTTAGGGTTATGGTTAGGCTTAGGCTTAGGCTTAGGCTTAGGCTTAGTGTTATGTTTTATGATTACTGGTTACTGGTGAGGGTTACTGGTTAGAGTAGGTTTATAATTAGGATAAGATGTTAGTGTTAGTGTTAGGTTAATGTTAGGGTTAGAGTTAGGTGTTTGGGTTTAGGATTTAAGGTTAGGGTTAGGGTTACTGGTTACGGTTTACTGGTTAGGGTTAGGGTTAGTGTTTAGTTTAGGGTTAGGTTTAGGCTTAGTGTTAGGGTTAGTGTTAGCTTTAGGGTTAGTGTTATGGTTATGGTTAGGGTTAGGGTTTACTGTTTGGGTTATGGTTAGGGTTAGGGTTAAGGTTTAATGTTAGTGTTAGTGTTAGTGATAGGGGTAGGGTTAGGGTTAGGGTAGGGTTTTGGTTAGGTTTTTAGTGTTAGGCTTAGGAATTAGGGTTAGGGTTAGAGTTTAGGCTTTAGGATTTAGGGATTAGGTTTAGTGTTACTAGGAACTCGTTACTGGTTAGGGTTACTGGTTACTGGTTACTCTTTAGGATTAGGGTTAGGTTTATGTTTAGGGTTAGCATTAGGGTTTAGTGTTAGGATTAGGGTTAGGGTTTAGGGTTAGGTTTATGGTTAGGATTAGGGTTAGTGTTTAGTGTTAGGATTCATGTTTGGCTTAGGGTTTATGGTTAAAGTTAGGGTTAGTGTTAGGGTTATATTTTATGATTACTGGTCACTGCTCAGGGTTACTGGTTAGGGTTGAGTTTATGGGTAGGGTTAGGGTTAGGCTTTGGGTTAGGGTTTTGGTTAAGGGTTAGGGTTGGGTAAGTTTAGGGTAAGGGTTAGGTTAGGGTTAGATTTAGTTTTAGGGTTAGGGTTAGTGTTAGGTTGAGGGTTTAGGTTAAAGTTAGGTTTAGGGTTAGGTTTAGGTGTTAATGTTAGGTTAGGCTTAGGGTTAGGGTTAGTGTTAGTGTTAGGGTTAGGGTTAGGTTAGGGTTACGATTAGAGTCATGGGTTAGAGTTAAGGTTAGTGTTAGGTTAGGGTTAGGGATTATTGTTAGGTTTAGGTTTAGGATTAGGGTGTGGGTTAGGTTTAGGCTTAGTGTTAGTTTTAGGGTTAGGTTTACTTTTAGGGTTAGGGTTATGGTTAAAGTTAGGGTTATGTTTACAGTTATGGTTAGAGTTAGGGTTAGGGTTTAGGGATGTGTTGGGGTTATGGTTATGGTTAGTGTTAGATTTTAGGGTTAGGTTTAGTGTTATGGTTAGGCTTAGGGATTAGGGTTAGGGTTAAGGTTAAGTTTACTTTTAGAGTTAGGGTTACGGTTAAAGTTAAGGTTAGGTGTTAGGCTAAGGGTTAGGGTTACGGTTTGGGTAAGATTTAATTGTTAGGGTTAGGGTTAGGGTTAGTGTTATGGTTAGGCTTAGATATTAGGCGTAGTGTTAGCGTTAGAGTTTAGGGTTTAGGGTTAGGGTTAGTGTTACTGGTTACTCGTTACTGGTTAGGGTTACTGGTCACTGGTTACTTTTTAGGTTTAAGAATAGGTTTATTGTTTGGGTGAGTGTTAGGTTCTAGGGTTAGGATTAGGTTTAGGGTTTAGGGTTAGGTTTAGGGTTGGGGGTTAGGGTTAGGGTTAGGGTTATGTTTAGGTTTAGGTTTTAGTGTTATGGTCAGGGGTATGGTTAGGTTAGGGTACGTTTAGGTTTACGCTTAGAGTTAGGGTTAGGTTAATTTTAGGGTTAGGGTTACGGTTAAAGTTAGGTTTAGTTGTTAGGGTTAGGTTTGGGTGTTAGGGTTGGGTTAGGGTTAGGTTTACAGTTAGTATTAGGGTTATGGTTACGGTTATGGTTAGGGTTAGTTGTTAGTGTTGTTTTAGGGTTAGTGTTACTGTTAGTGTTAGGTTTTAGGGTTAGTGTTATGGTTAGGCTTAGGGATTAGGGTTAGGGTTAGGGTTAGTGTTTAGTGTTTAGGGTTTAGGGTTAGGGTTAGGGTTAGGGTTAGGGTTAAGTTTAGTTTTAGGGTTAGGGATTAGGGTTAGGGTTATGGTTATGATTAAGTTTTGGGTTTAGGGTTAGGGTTATGGTTATGGTTAGATTAGGTTTAGGGTTAGGCTTAGGCTTAGGGTTATGTTTTATGATTACTGGTTACTGGTGAGGGTTACTGGTTAGAGTTAGGTTTATGTTTAGGGTTAGGTGTTAGTGTTAGGGTTAGGATAAGGTTAGAGTTAGATTTAAGGGTTTGGGATAGTGTTAGTGTTAGGTAAGGGTTAGGGTTAGGGTTTAGGGTTAATTTTAGGTTTACGGTTAGGTTTAGGTTTAGGTAGGTTTAGGTATTGGTGTTAGGGTTAGGGTTAGGTTTAGGTTTAGTTTTAGGGTTAGGGCTACTGTTATAGTTATGATTTGGTGTTAGGGCTAGGTTTATGTTTAGGTTTTAGTTTTATGATTACTGGTTACTGGTTAGGGTTAATGGTTAGGCTTAGGGTTTACGGTTAGAATTAGGTTTAGGGTTTAAAATATTAGGTTAGGGTTAGGGTTACAGGTTACCGGTTACTGGTTAGTGTTAGGGTTAGGATTGTTTTTAGGGTTAGGTTTAGGCTTACTGTTAGGATTAGTGTTAGGGTTAGTGTTAGGGTTACGGTTATGGTTAGGGTTAGGGTTAGGGTTTAGTGTTAGGGTTATGTTTAGGGTTTAATGTTAGGGTTAATGTTTGGGGTAGGTTAAGGTTTAGGGTTATGGTAGTGTTATGGTTAGGCGGTTAGCGTTAGGGTTAGGGGGTTAGGGTTAAGGTTAGGGTTATTGTTAGTGTTTTGCGTTAGGGTTCGTTTTATGGTTAGACTTAGGGATTAGGGTTAGGGTAAGGGTTAGAGTTTATGGTTTAGTGTATAGTTTTTAGGTTTAGTGTTACTAATTACTCGTTACTGGTTAGGGTTACTGGTTACTGGTTACATTTTAGGGTTAGGGGTAGGTTTATGGTTAGGGTAAGGGTTTAGGATTAGGATTAGGGTTAGGGTTTTGGGTTAGGTTTAGGGTTTGGTTTAGTGTTAGTGTTTAGGGATAGGATTATGGTTTGTTTTAGGGTTTAAGGTTAAAGTTAAGGTTAGGGTTAGGTTAGGGTAAGGTTTAGGGTTAGGGTTAGGGTTATGTTTTATGATTACTGTATACTGGTCAGGGTTACTGGTTAGGGTTAGGTTTAGTGTTAAGGCTAGGTGTTAGTGATAGGGTTAGGGTTACGGTTAGGCTTAGGGTTAGGGTTAGGGTTAGTGTTAGGGTTAGGGTTAGTGTTAGGTTTATTGCTAAGGTTAGCATTAGGTTTAGGGGTTAAGTTTGGTTTAGGGATAGGCTTTGGATTAAAGTCAAGTTTAGGTATATGGTTAGGGTTTAGGGTTGGGTTAGTTTTAGGCTTAGAGTTAGACTTAGGGTTAGGGTTAGGGTTAACGGTTAGTGTTAGGTAGGTTTAGGGTTAGGGTTAGGTTAAGGGTTAGATTTAGGTGTTAGTGTTAGGGTTAGTGTTAGGTTGGCGTTAAAGTTAGGGTTACGGTTAGGTTTAGGTTTAGGGTTAGGGTTAGAGTTATGGGTTCGAGATAAGGTTAGTGTTAGGTAAGTGTTAGGGTTAGGGATTAGGGTTAAGGTTAGGTGGTAGGGTTAGGGTTATTGTTAGGGTTAGGGTTATGTTTTAGGATTACTGATTACTGGTCATGGTTAATGGTTATTGTTAGGTTTAGTGTTAGGGTTAGGTGTTAGTGTTAGGGTTACGGTTAGGGTAAGGGTTAGGTTTAGGTTAGGGTTAGGGTTAGAGTTATGGGTTCGAGTTAGAGTTAGTGTCAGGTAAGTGTTAGGGTTAAAGATTAGGGTTAACTTTAGGTTTAAGGTTAGGTTTAGGGTTAGGGTTAGTTTTAGTTTTAGGGTTAGGATTATGGTTAAAGTTATGGTGTGGTGTTAGGGTTAGGGTTAGGTTTAGGGATTAGGTTTGGGTTTGGTTAGGTTTACGATTAGTATTAGGGTTATGGTTATGGTTATGTTTAGGGTTACGGGTTAGGGAAGTGGTATGGTTAGGGTTAGGGTCAGTATTAGGTTTAAGATTAGGGTTTAGTGTTAGGTTTAGGGGTTAAGGTTGGGTTAGGCTTAAGGTTAGGGTGAGGGTTAGGGATAGGGTTAGTGGTTATGGTTCGGTTAGTGTTAGTGTTATTATTAGTATTAGGGTTAGGTTTAGGGTTAGGGTTAGGTGTTAGGGTTGGTTTAGGGTTAGGGTTAGGGTTAGGTTTAGGCCTAGGGTTAGGGTTAGGTTTAATTTTAGGGTTAGGGTTATGGTTAAAGTTAGGTTTAGGGGTTATGGTTATGGTTATGGTTAGGGTTAAGGTTAGGGTTAGGGTTAGGTTTAGTTTTTAGGGGTGGGTTAGGGTTAGTTTTATGGTTAGTATTAAGGTTATGGTTACTTTTTTTTCAGTGGTAGGGTTAGGGGTTAGGGATATGTTTGGTTAGTGTTAGGTTTTAGTGTTAGGGTTAGTGTTATGGTTAGGCTTAGGGATTATAGTTAGGGTTAGTGTTACTGGTTACTCGTTACTGCTTAGGGTTACTGGGTACTGGTCACTGGTTACTGTTTATGGTTTATGTTATGTTTATGGTTAGGGTTAGTGTTAGGGTCTAGGGTTAGTGTTCGGTAAGGGTTAGTGTTAGGGATTAGGGTTAAGTTTAGGTTTAGGGTTAGGCTTAGGCTTAGGGTTATAGTTAGGGTTAAGGGTTACAGTTGGGTTAGGTTTAGGGCTAGTGTTAGGGTTTAGGGTTATGGTTAAAATTACATTTATGTTTGTGGATACGGTTAGGGTTAGGGTATGTGGTAAATTTAGGGTTAGGGTTAGAGTTAGGGTTTAGGATAGGGTTAGGGTTACGGTTAGGTTTAGGGTTAATGTTAGTGTTAGTGTTAGGGTTAAGATAATGATTGTGGGTTTAGTGTTATGGTTAGGTTTGTGGTTAGGGTGATGTTTAGAAGGTTATGGTTAGGGTTGGGGTTTAGGGTTAGGTTAAGGTTTAGGGTCAGGATTAGTGTATAGGCTTAGGGTTAGTGTAAGGGTTAGGGTTAGTGTTAGGGATACGGTAAGGATTATGGTTGGGTGTAGAGTGTTATGGTTAGGTTTATGGTTAGGGTTAGGGTTAGAGGGTTATGGTTATGGTTAGGCTTAGGAGTTAGTGTTAGCTTAGGGTTAGTGTTAGGGTTTAGGGTTAGGGTTAGTGTTTAGGGTTAGGGTTAGCGTTAGGTTTTAGCTTAGGGTTAGGTTTAGGGTTATATTTAATTTTAGGTTTAGGGTTATGGTAAACGTTAGGGTTTGGTGTTAGGGTTAGGGCTGTGTTAGGTTTAGGGTTAGTGTTAGGTTTAGGCTTAGGTTTATGTTTACTGTTTGGTTTAATTTTAGGATTATGTTTAGTGTTAAGGGTTTGGATTAGGGTTAGATTTAGGTGTTAGGGTTGGGTTAGGGTTAGGTTTATGGTTAGTATTAGGTTTATGGTTATGGTAATGGTTATGGTTATCGTTAGGGTTAGGGTTAGAGTTAGAGTTAGAGTTAGGGGTTAGGGTTAGGTTAGTGTTAGGGTTGGGTAGGTTTATGGTGTGGGTTATGTTTAGGGGTAGATTTAGGTTTTGGGTTAGGGTTAGGGTTTAGTTTAAAGTTAGGTTTAGGGTTAGGTTTAAGTGTTAGTGTTAGGGTTAGTGTTAGGTTAGGGTTAGGGTTCAGTTTAGGGGTATGGTTAGGTTTAGCGTTATGTTAGGGTTAGGGTTAGAGTTATGGGTTCGAGTTAAGGTTAGTGTTAGGTAAGGGTTAGGGTTAGGGATTAGAGTTAAGTTTAGGTTTAGGGTTATGTTTAGGGTTAGTGTTAGGGTTAGGGTTAGGGTTAGGGTTAGGTGTAGGCTTAGTGTTAGGGTTAGGGTTAGGGTTAGGTTTAATTTTAGGGTTAGGGTTACGGTTAAATTTAGGGTTAGGTGTTATTGTTAGAGTTAGGGTTAGGGTTAGGTTTAGTAGTTAGGGTTAGGTTTAGGGTTAGGGTCAGGGTTAGGTATAGGGTTAGAGTTAGGTTTGGGTTAGTTTTAGGCTTAGGGTTAGTCTTAGGGTTATGGTTAGGGTTAAGGGTTAAGGTTGGGTAGGTTTAGGGTTAGAGTTAGGTTTAAGGTTAGATTTAGGTTTGGGTTAGGGTTAGGGTTAAGCTTAGGCTTAGGGTTATGTTTTATGATTACTCCTTACTGGTCAGGGGTACTGGTTAGAGTTAGGTGTAGGGTTAGTGTTAGGTGTTTGTGTTAGGGTTAGTGTTAGATTAGGGTTAGGGTTAGGGTTAGTGTTACGGATAGATTTATGGTTAGAGTTAGGTGTTAGTGTAAGGGTTAGTGATAAGTTAGGGTTAGGGTTAGGCTTAGGGTTAGTGTTACGGTTAGGTTTAGGGTTAGGGTTAGGATTATGCTTAGGGTTAGGGTTAGGATTAGTTTTAGTTTTAGGGTTAGAGTTATGGTTAAAGTTAGGGTTAGGTTAGGTGTTAGTGTTAGGGTTAGTGTTAGGTTATGGTTAGGGTAATGGTTAGGGGTTAGGGCTGTGTTAGGTTAGTGTTAGTGTTAGTGTTAGGCCTAGGGAAAGGTTTAGTGTTAGGTTTAGTGTTAGTGTTAGGGTTAGGAATAGGTTTAGGGGTTAGGTTTGGGTTAGGGTTAGGGTTAGTGTTCAGTTTAGGGGTTAAGGTTGGGTTAGGGTTAGGTTTACGGTTTGTATTAGGGTTATGGTTATGGTTAGGATTAGGGGTTTGGGATGTGTTTGCGTTAGGGTTACGGTTAGGGTTAGGTTTAGTGTTAGCGTGAAAGTTAGGATTAGGTTTAAGGGTTAGGTTTGGTTTAGGTTTAGGGTTAGTGTTAGGTTCAGGGGTTAGGTTTGAGTTAATGTTAGGGTTATAGTCTGGGTTAAGTTTAGGGTGAGGGGTTACGGTTGGGTTAGTTTAGGGTTAGGGTTAGGATTAGGTTTAGGGTTAGGGTTAGGTTAGGGTTTGGGTTAGAGTTATAGGTTCGAGTAAGGGTTAGTGTTAGGTAAGGGTTAGGGTTAAAAATTAGGTTTAAGTTTAGGTTTAGGGTTAGGTTTAGGTTTAGGGTTAGGGTTAGGTTAAGACTTAGGGTTAGGTTTATTTTTAGGGTTAGGGTTATGGTTAAACTTAGCGTTAGTTGGTAGGGTTAGTGTTCGGTTAGTATTCAGTTTATGCTTACGGTTATGGTTAGAGTTAGGATTAGGGGTTAGGGCTGTGTTAGGTTTAGGGTTAGTGTTAGGGTTAGGCTTAGGGTTAAGGTTAGGGTTAGGTTTCGTGTTAGTGTTAGGGTTAGGATTAGGATTAGGGGTTAGGTTTGGTTTAGAATTAGGGTTAGGGTCAGGGTTAGGTTAGGGTTAGGGGTTAGGGTTGGGTTAGTTGTAGGCTTAGGGTTAGGCTTAGGGTTAGGGTTTAGGGTTAGGGTTCGGTAGGTTTAGGGTTAGGGTTTGGTTTAAGGTAAGATTTAGGTTTGGGGTTAGGGTTAGGGTTAAGTTTAGGGTTAGGGTTAGGTTTAGGTGTTAGTGTTAGGGTTAGTTTAGGTTAGGGTTAGGGTTATGGTTACGGTTAGGGTTAGGGTTAGCGTTAGGGTTAGGGTTAGGGCTGGGGGTTAGGGTTAGGGTTTGGTAGGTTTATGGTTAGGGTTAGATTTAGGGTTAGATTGAGGTTTGGGTTTAAGGTTAGGGTTACTTTTAGAGTTTACTTTAGAGTTAGGTTCAGGGTTAGGTTTAGGTTTTAGTGTTAGGGTTAGTGTTAGGTTAGGGTTAGGGTTAGAGTTATGGGTTCGAGTTAAGGTTAGTGTCTGGTAAGGGTTAGGGTTAGGGATTAGAGTTAAGTTTAGGTTTAGGGTAAGGTTTAGGGTTAGGGTTAGATTTAGTGTTAGGGTTAAGGTTATGTTTAGGCTTAGGGTTAGGGTTAGAGATAGTTTTAATTTTAGGGTTAGGGTTACGATTAAATTTAGCGTTAGGTGTTATTGTTACGGATAGGGTTAGGTTTAGGTGTTATGGTTGCATTAGGGTTATGTTTACGGTTCGTATTAGGTTTATGATTATGGTTATGGTTAGGGTTAGGGTTAGGGTTAGGGTTAAGTTTAGGGTTAGGGTTAGGGTTAGGTATAGGGTTAGGTGTTAGGGTTGGGTTATTTTTAGGCTTAGGGTTAGATTTGGGTTAGGGTTAGGGTTAAGGGTTAAGGTTGGATAGGTTTAGGGTTAGGGTTAGGTTTATGGTTAGATTTAGGTTTGGATTAGGGTTAGTGTTAGGGTTATGCTTAGGATTATGGTTATGTTTTATGATTACTCGTTACTGGTCATGTGTACTGGTTAGAGTTAGGTGTAGGGTTAGGTGTTTGTATTAGGGTTATTCTTAGTTTAGGGTTAGGGATAGGGTTACTATTAGGGTTAGTGTTAGGGTTAGGTTAGGATTCGGTTTTAAGTTGGTGGTTTGGGTTAGGGTTAGTGTTAGGTAAGGGTTAGGGTTAGCTTTAGGGTTAAGTTTAATTTTAGGTTTAGGTTTAGGTCTACGGTTAGGGTTAGGATTAGGTTCAGTGGTTATGTTTGGGTTAGGGTTAGGGTTAAGTGTTAGGTTTGGGTATGTTTAGGGTTAGGTTTGGTTTAGGTTTAGGTTTAGGGTTAGGGTCAGGGTCAGGGTTAGGGTTAGGGTTAGGGTTAGGGTTAGGGTTAGGTTTAAGGGTTAGGGTTGGGTAGGTTTAGGGTTAGATTTAGGGTTAGATTTAAGTTTGGGGTTATGGTTAGGGTTAGGGTTAGGATTTGGTTAAAATTAGGTTTAGGCTTTGGTTTAGTTTTTAGTGTTAGGGTTAGTGTTAGGTTAGGGTCAGGGTTACTGTTACGTTTATTGTTTTGGTTATGGTTATGTTATGGTTAGGGTTAGAGTTATGTGTTTGAGTTAAGATTAGTGTTATGTAAGGGTTAAGGTTATGGATTAGGGTTAAGTTTAGGGTGAGGGTTAGATGATTGTGGTTTGGGTTAGGGTTAGGGGTTAGAGTTAGTGCTAGTGTTAGCTTAGGGTTAGAGTTAGTGTTTAGGGTTAGGGTTAGGATTAGGTTTAAGGGTTAGGGTTAGTGTTAGGGTTAGGTTTAGGGTTAGTGTTTAGGATTTGGGGTTATGGTTATGGTTAGGGCTTTGGTTAAGTTTAGGCTTAGGGTTAGGTTTAGGGTTAGGTTTAGGTTTAGGGTTAGAGTTAAAGTTAGGTTTTGGGTTAGGGTTAGGTGTTACTGTTAGTGTTTGTTTTAGGTTAGGGTTAGGGTTAGGGTTGGGTTAAGGTTACGGTTAGGTTTAGGGTTAGGTTTAGGGTTAGGTTTAGGGTTAGTTTAGGGTTAGGGTTAGAGTTATGGGTTCGACTAAGGGTTAGTGTTAAGTAAGGGTTAGGGTTAAAGATTAGGGTTAGGGCTTCAGTTAGGGTTAGGCTTAGGGTTAGGGTTAGGGTTAGGTTTAGGGTTAGGATTATGGTTAGGTTTAGGATTAGGTTAGGATTAGGGTTAGAGTTATGGGTTCAAATAAGGTTTAGTGTTAAGTAAGGTTTAGGGTTAAAGATTAGGGTTAAGTTTAGATTTAGGGTTAGGATTAGGGTTAGGGTTAGGCTAATGCTTAGGATTAGGGTTAGGTTTAATTTTAGGGTTAGGGTTATGGTTAAATTTTGCGTTAGGTTTTAGGGTTAGGGTTCGGTTAGTATTAGTGTTATGGTTACTGTTATGGTTAGGGTTGGGTTTAGGGCTGTGTTAGGGTTAGGGTTATGGTTAGGCTTAGGTTTAGTCTTAGGGTTAGGGTTAGGGTTAGGGTTATGGTTAGGCTTAGGGTTAGGGTTAGTGTTAGTGTTATGGTTAGGATTAGGTTTAAGGGTTAGGTTTGGTATGGTTAGGGTTAGGGTTAGGGTCAGGGTTAGGTATAGGGTTATAGGTTAGTGTTGGGTTTGTTTTAGTGTTATGGTTAGGCTTATGGTTAGGGTTAGGGTTAAGGGTTAGTGTTGGGTGTTAGGGTTAGGGTTATGTTTAGGGTTAGGGTTTAGGGTTAGGTTTAGGTTTGGAGGTTAGGATTAGGGTTATGTTTAGGTTTTGCATTTAGGCTTAGGGTAGGGTTATGGTTTGGTTAAGGGTGTAGGGTTAAAGTTAGGGTTAGGTTTAGGGTTAGGGTTAGGTTTAGGGTTTGGTTAGGGTTAGTTAGAGTTAGGGTTAGGGTTAGGGATAGGGTTAGAGTTAGGTTTTGGTTTTAGCGTTAGAGTTATGGGTTCGAGTTATGGTTAGTGTTAGGTAAGGGTTAGTTTTAAGATTAGTGTTTAGTTTAGGTTTTGGGTTAGGTTTAGGGTTAGGGTTCGTGTTAGGTTAAGACTTAGTGTTAGGGTTAGGGTTTGGTTTAGTTTTAGTGTTAGGGTTATGGTGAAAGTTAGGGTTAGATGTTAGTGTTAGTGTTGGGGTTAGTTATGTGTTAGGGTTATGTTTAGGGTTAGGGTAAGGGTTAGGGTTAGGCTTAGGGTTTAGTGTTATGGTTAGGGTTAGGGTTAGGTTTAGGGTTTAGTGTTATGGTTAGGGTTAGGGTTGGGTTAGGTTTACGGTTAAGGTTAAGGTTCGTTTAGTATTAGTGTTATGGTTACTGTTATGGTTAGGGTTAGGTTTAGGGGTTAGGGCTGTGTTAGGGTTAGAGTTAGGCTTAGGGTTAGGATTAGGTTTAGTGTTAGTTTTAGGGTTAGGATTTGGTTTAGGGGTTAGGTGTGGTTTATAGTTAGGGTTATGGTTAGTGTCAGGGTTAGGTATAGGGTTAGGGGTAAGGGTTGGCTTCGTTTTAGTGTTAAGGTTAGGGTTAAGGGTTAGGGTTGGGTAGGTTTAGGGTTAGGATTAGATTTTGGGTTAGCTTTAGGTTTGGGATTAATATTAGGGTTTGGTTTAGTTTAAAGTTAGGTTTAGGGTTATGTTTAGGTGTTAGTGTTCGGGTTAGTGTTATGTTAGAGTTACGGTTAGGGTTAGGGTTAGAGTTATGGGTTCGAGCTAAGGTTAGTGTTAGGTAAGGGTTAGGGTTAGATATTAGAGTTAATTTTAGGTTTAGGGTTAGGTTTAGGTTTAGGGTTAGGTGTTAGTGTTATGATTAGAGTTAGGGTTACGGTTAGGGTTAGGGTTAGGTTTCGGGTTAGGTTAGTGTTAGTGTTATAGGTTTGAGTTAGATTTAGTGTTATGTATGGGTTAGGGTTAAAGATTAGGGTTAAATTTAGGTTTAGGGTTAGGTTAAGACTTAGTGTTAGGGTTAGGGTTAGGGTTAGGGTTAGGGTTAGGGTTAGGGTTATGTTTAAAGTTAGGGTGAGGTGTTAGTGTTAGAATTAGGGTTAGGTTTACGGATTAAGGTTGGGTTAGTGTTATGTGTACAGTTAGTATTAGGGTTATGGTTACGGTTATGGTTACGTGTATGGTTAGGGTTACGGTTATGGGTTAGGGATTTGTTAGGTTTAGAGCTAGGTTTAGGGTCAGGGTTAGGGTTAGGCTTAGGGTTTAGTGTTAGGGTTAGGGGTTAGGGTTGTGTTAGAGTTAGGGTTAGGGTTAAATTTAGGTATAGGATTAGTGTTTAGGGTTGGGTTAGTGTTAGGTTTAGTGTTAGGGTTAGGTTTAGGTTTAGGGTTAGGTGTTAGGGTTGGGTTAGAGTTCGTGTTAGGGTTAGGCTTAGGCTTATGCTTAGGCATATTGTTAGGGTTAGCATTAGGGTTAGGTTTAGTGTTAGTGTTAGGGTTAGGATTAGGTTCAGGGGTTAGGTTTGGGTTAGGGTTAGGATTAGTGTTAAGGTCAGGGTTAGGTTTAGGGTTGGGGTTAGGGTTGGGTTAGTTTTAGGGTTAGTATTAGGCCTAGGGTTAGAGTTAGGGTTAGGGCTAAGGGTTATGCTTGCGTAGGTTTAGGGTTAGGTTTAGGTTTAGGATTAGGGTTAGGTTTAGGTTTAGGCTTAAGGTTAGGTTTAGGGTTAGGTTTAATTTTAGGGTTAGGGTTACGGTTAAAGTTAGCATTAGGTATTAGGGTTAGGGTTAGGGTTAGTGTTAGGGTTAGGGTTAGGTTTAGGTGTTAGGGTTGGGTTAGGGTTAGGTTTACGGTTTGTATTAGGTTTATGGTTACGGTTATGGTTAGGGTTACGGTTAGGGGTTAGGGATGTGTTAGGGTTAGGGTTACGGTTAGTGTTAGGTTTTAGTGTTAGGGTTAGAGTTACGGTGAGGCTAAGGTATTAGGGTTAGGGTTAGGGTTAGAGTTTAGGGTTTAGGGTTTTGGGTTTAGGGTTAGTGTTAGTGTTACTGGTTACTCGTTACTGGTTATGGTAACTGGTTACTGGTCACTTGTTACATTTTATGGTTAAGGTTAGGTTTATGGTTAAGGTTAGTGTTAGGTTCTAGGGTTAGAATAAATTTTAGTGTTTAGGTTTACGAAAGTTTAACTTCTTCCTTTCCAATTTGAATCCCCTTGATCCCCTTATGTTGTCTTATAGCTATTGCTAGAACTTCAAGCACTATATTGAAGAGGTATGGCGAGAGTGGGCAGCCTTGTCGTGTTCCTGAGTTTAGTGGGATGGCTTTGATTTTCTCTCCGTTTAATTTGATGTTAGCTGTCGGCTTGCTGTATATAGCTTTTATTATATTTAGGTATGACCCTTGTATCCCTAGTCTCTCCAAGACTTTTATCATAAAGGGATGTTGAATTTTGTCAAATGCTTTTTCAGCATCTAATGAAATGATCATATGGTTTTTTTCTTTCAGCTTATTTATATGATGGATTACATTGATAGATTTTCGTATGTTGAACCAGCCCTGCATCTCTGGAATGAAGCCTACTTGATCATAATGGATAATTTTTCTAATGTGTTCTTGGATTCGGTTTTCCAGTATTTTGTTGAGGATTTTTGCATCAATATTCATGAGTGAGATTGGCCTGTAATTCTCTTTCTTGGTTACGGTTATGGTTAGGTTTAGGGTTAGCGTTATGGTTAGGTTAGGATTAGGGTTTGGCTTAGGCTCAGGGTTATGTTACGGGTTACTGCTGAGGGTTACTGGTTAGAGTTAAGTTTAGATTTAGGGTTAGGTGTTAGGGCTAGGTTTATGGTTAGGTTTATGTTTTATGATTACTGGTTACTGGTTAGGGTTAATGGTTAGGCTTAGGGTTTAGGGTTAGTATTAGTGTTAGGGTTTAATGTTTAGGGTTTAGGATTTAAGGTTAGGGTTAGGGTTACTGGTTACTGGTTAGTGTTAGGGTTAAGGTTTAGTTTAGGGTTAGGTTTAGTCTTGATGTTAGGGTTAGTATTAAGGTTACGGTTAGGGTTAGGGCTTAGTGTTAGGATTATGATTATGGTTATTGTTAGGGTTAAGGTTTAATGTTAGGGTTAGTGTTAGGGGTAGGGTAAAGTTTAGGGTTAGGGTAGGGTTATCTTTAGGCGGTTAGGGTTAGGGGGTTAGGGTTAGTGTTAGGGTTAGTGTTAGTGTTTAGTGTTAGGGTTCGTTTTTTGGTTAGGCTTAGGGATTAGGTTTAGGGTTAGGGTTAGAGTTAAGGGTCTAGTGTATAGGATTTAGGGTTAGTGTTACTAGTTACTCGTTACTGGTTAGTGTTACTGGTTACTGGTTACTTATTAGGGTTAGGGTTACGTTTATGGTTAGGGTTAGGGTTAAGGTTTAGGGTTAGGATTAGGGTTAGTGTTTAGGTTTAGGTTTAGGGTTAGGGTTAGTGGTTAGGGCTTAGGTTTAGGATTAGGTTTAATATTAGGGCTAGAGTTACCGTTAAAATTAGGGTTAGGTGTTAGGTTTAGGTTTAGGGTTAGGGTTATGTTTTATGATTACTGGTTACTGGTGAGGGTTATTGGTTAGGATTAGGTTTATGGTTAGGTTTAGGTGTTAGTTTTAGGGTTAGGGTTAGGGTTTGGTTAGGGTTAGGGTTAGAGGTATGGGTTCGAAATATGGTTAGTGTTCGGTAAGTGTTAGGGATTAGGGTTAAGTTTAGTTTTAGGGTTAGGTTTAGGGTTAGGGTTATGTTTAGGCTTAGTGTTAGGCATAGGATTAGGTTTAGCGTTAAGGGTTACAGTTGGGTTTGGGTTAGGGTTACGGTTAGGATTACATTTAGTTTTGGGGTTAGGGTTAGGGTTAGGTTTAGGGGTAGATTTAGGGTTAGGTTTGGGTTAGGGTTAGGTGTTAGGGTTAGGGTTCGGTTAGAATTAGTATTATGGTTACAGTTATGGTTAGGTTTAGGTTTAGGGGTTAATGCTATTTTAGGGTTATGGTTAGTGTTAGGGTTAAGCTTAGGGTTAGGGTTAGGTGTAGGGTTAGGTTTAGTATTAGTGTTAGGGTTAGGATTAGGTTTAGGGGTTAGGTTTGGTTTAGGTTTAGGGTTAGGGTTAGGGTCAGGGTTAGGTATAGGGTTAGGGGTTAGGGTTGGGTTAGTTTTAGGGTTAGGGTTATGTTTAGTGTTATGGTTAGGGTAAGGGTTAGTGTTAGTGTTAGGTTTAGGATTAGTTTTAGGTGTTAGGTTCGGATTAGGGTTAGGGTTATGGTTAGGGTTATGGTCAGGTTTAGGTATAGGGTTAGGGGTTAGGGTTGGGTTAGTTTTAGGGTTAGGGTTTGGTTTAGGATTAGATTTAGGTTTGGGGTTAGGGTTAGTGTTAGTGTTAGTGCTTAGTGTTAGGGTTCTTTTTTTGGTTAGGCTTACGGATTAGGGTTAGTGTTATTAGTTACTCATTACTGGTTAGGGTTACTTGTTACTGGTTACTATTTAGGGTTAGGGTTAGGTCTGTGGTTAGGGTTAGGATTAGGGGTGAGAGTTAGGATTCGTGTTAGGGTTAGGGTTAGCGCTAGGGTGAGGTATAGGGTTAGGGGTTAGGGTTGGCTTAGTTTTAGAGTTAGGGTTAGGGTTAGGCTTAGGTTTAAGGTTAGGGTTAAGCATTAGCGTTGGGTAGGTTTAGGGTTAGGATTAGGTTTAGGGTTAGATTTAGGTTTGGGGTTATCGTTAGGGTTAGGGTTTAGTTTAAAGTTAGGTTTAGGGTTAGGTTTATGTGTTAGTGTTCGGGTTAGTGTTAGGTTAGGTTTAGGGTTACAGTTAGGGTTAGGTTTAGAGTTATGGGTTTGAGTTAAGGTTAATGTTAGGTAAGGGTTTGGGTTAGGGATTAGAGTTAAGTTTAGGTTTAGGGTTAGGTTTAGGGTTAGGTTAAGACTTAGGGTTAGGGTTAGTGTTAGGTTTAGTTTTAGGGTTAGGGTTATGGTTAAAGTTAGGGTGAGGTGTTATGGTAAGGTTTAGGGTTAGGTTTAGGGATTAGTGTTGGGTTAGGTTTAGGTTTTCTGTTAGTATTTGGGTTATGGTTACGGTTATGGTTAGGGTTATGGTTATGGGTTAGGGATGTGTTTGTGTTAGGATTAGGTTTAGACTCAGGGGTAGGGTTAGGATTAGGGTTTAGTGTTAGGGTTAGAGGTTAGGGTTGTGTTAATGTTAGGGTTAGGGTTAGGGTTAGGGATAGGGTTAATGGTTATGGTTGGGTTAGAGTTAGGGTTAGCCTTAGGGTTAGGGTTAGGCTTAGGGATAGGTTTAGGGTTAAGGTTAAGGTTAGCGTTAGGGTTAGGTTTAGTGTTAGTGTTAGGGTTAGGATTAGGTTCAGGTGTTAGGTTTGGGTTAGGGTTAGGGTTAGTGTTATTGTTAGGGTTAGGTTTAGGGTTAGGGGTTGGTGTTGGCTTAGTTTTAGGGTTAGTGTTAGGTCTAGGATTGGGGTTAGTGTTAGGGTTAAGTGTTAGGCTTGGGTAGGTTTAGGGTTAGGTTTAGGTTTAAGGTTAGGGTTAGAGTTAGGTTTAGGCTTAGGGATAGGGTTAGGGTTAGGATTGGGGTTAGTGTTAGGGTTAAGTGTTAGGCTTGGGTAGGTTCAGGGTTAGGTTTAGGTTTAAGGTTAGGGTTAGAGTTAGGTTTAGGCTTAGGGATAGGGTTAGGGTTAGGTTTAATTTATGGTTACGGTTACGGTTAATGGTAGGGTTAGGTTTTAGGGTTAGGGTTAGGGTTAGGTTTAGGTGTTAGGGTTGGGTTAGGGTTAGGTTTACAGTTAGTATTAACATTATGGTTACGGTTATTGTTAGTGTTAGGTTTAGGGGTTAGGGATGTGTTAGGGTTAGTGTTATGGTTAGTGTTAGGTTTTAGTGTTAGGGTTAGTGTTATGGTTAGGCTTAGGTATTAGGTTTAGGGTTACGGTTAGAGTTTAGGGTTTAGGGTTTAGGGTTAGGGTTAGTGTTACTGGTTACTCGTTACTGGTTAGGGTTACTGGTTACTGTTCACTGGTTACTTTTTATGGTTAAGGTTAGGTTTATGGTTAGGGTTAGTGTTAGGGTCTAGGGTTAGGATTAATTTTAGGGTTAAGGGTTACGGTTAGGGTTAGGTTTAGGGTTAGGTTTAGGGTTAGGGTTAGGGTTAGGATTAGCGTTATGGTTAAGTTAGGGTTAGGGTTAGGCTTAGGGTTATGTTTTATGATTACTGTTTACTGGTGAGGATTACTAGTTAGAGTTAGGTTTAGATTTATTGTTATGTGTGGGCTAGGTTTATGGTTAGGTTTATGCTTTATGATTACTGGTTACTGTTTAGGGTTAATGGTTAGGCTTAGGGTTTAGAGTTAGTATTAGTGTTAGGGTTTAATATTTAGGGTTTAGGATTTAAGGTTAGGGTTAGGGTTACTGGTTACTGGTTAGTGTTAGGGTTTAGTTTAGGGTTAGGTTTAGGCTTAGTGTTAGGATTAATTTTAGATTTAGGGTTACTGTTAGGTTTACGGTTATGGTTAGTGTTAGGTTTATTGTTCGGGTTAGGGTTAAAGTTTAATGTTAGGGTTAGTGTTAGGGGTAGGGTAATGTTTAGGGTTAGTGTAGGGTTTTGGTTAGGCAGTTAGTGTTAGAGTTAAGGGGTTAGGGTTAGTGTTAGGGTTAATGTTAGTGTTTAGTGTTAGGCTTCGTTTTATTGTTAGGCTTAGGGATTAGGGATTAGGTTTAGGGTTAGATTTAGGGTTTAGGGTGAGTGTTACTAGTTACTCGTTACTGGTTAGGGTTAATGGTTACTGGTTACTTTTTAGCGTTAGTGTTAGGTTTATGGATAGGGTTACGGTTATGTTTTATGATTACTGGTTATTGGTCAGGATTACTGCTTAAGGTTAGGTTTAGTGTTAGGTGTTATTTTTAGGGTTAGTGTTAAGTTTAGAGTTAGGTTTAGGGTTAGGATTAGGCTTAGGGTTCGGGTTAAGTTTAGGTTAGTTTTAGGGTTAAGGTTAGGTTAGGGTTAGGGTTAGAGTTATGGGTTTGAGTTAGGGTTAGTGTTAGGTAAGGGTTAGGGTTAAAGATTTGGGTTAAGTTTAGGTTTACGGTTGGGTTTAGTGTTAGGGTTAGGGTTAGGATAAGACTTAGCGTTAGGGTTAGGGTTCGGTTTAGTTTTAGGGTTAGGATTATGATTAAAGTTAGGGTTAGGTGTTAGTGTTAGGGTTAGGGTGAGGGTTAGGTTTAGGGTTAGTGTGAGGTTGAGGGTGAGGATTAGGGTAAGGTTTAGGGTTAGGGTGAGCGTGAGGGTGAGGGTTAGGGTTAGAGTGAGGGTTAGGGTGAGGGTTAGAGTTAGGGTTATTGTTAGGGTGAGGGTTAGGTTGAGGATGAGGGTTAGGGTTAGGGTTAGGGTTAGGGTTAGGTTTAGTGTAGGGTGAGGGTGAGGATGAGGGTGTGGGTGAGGGTGAGGGTTAGGTGTGGGTGAGGGTTATGGTTAGGTTTAGGGTGAGGGTTAGGGTGAGGGTAAGGGTTAGGGTTAGGGCTAGGGTTAGGGTTAGGGTTAGGGTTAGGGTGAGGGTGATGGTTATGGTTAGGGTTAGGGTTAGGGTTTGGCTTAGGGTGTGGGTTATGTTGAGCGTTAGGGTGAGGGTGAGGGTTAGGTTTAGGCTTAGGGTGAGGGTGAGGGTTAGGGTGAGGGTGAGGGTGAGGGTTAGGGTTAGGGTGAGGGTTATGTTGAGGGTTAGGGTTAGGGTGAGAGTGAGGGTGAGGGTTAGGGTTAGGTTTAGGGTTATTGTGAGGGTAAGGATGAGGGTTAGAGTGAGGATTAGGTTGAGGGTGAGGTTTAGGGTTAGGGTTAGGGTGAGGTTGAGGGTGAGGATGAGAGTGAGGGTGAGCATGAGGGTTAGGGTTAGGGTTAGGGTGAGGGTTAGGGTGAGGGTGAGTGTGAGGGTGAGGGTGAGGGTTAGGGTTAGAGTGAGGGTGAGGGTTAGGGTTAGGGTTAGGGTTGGGTGAGGGTGAGGGTGAGGGTGAGGGCTTAGGGTTAGGGTGAGGTTAGGGTGAGGGTGATGGTTAGGGTTAGGGTTAGGCTTAGGCTTAGTCTTAGGGTGAGGGTTAGGGTGAGGGTGAGGTTTAGGGTTAGGGTTAGGGTTAGGGTTAGAGTTAGGGTGATGGTTAGGGTGAGGGTTAGAGTGAGGGTTAGTGTTAGGGTTAGGGTTAGTGTTAGGCTGAGTGTTAGTGTGAGGTTTAGGGTGAGGGTGAGGGTGAGGTTTAGGTTTAGGGTTAGGGTTAGGGTTAGGGCAAGGGTGAGGGTGAGGGTTAGGGTTAGGTTGAGTCTTAGGGTGAGAGTGAGGGTGAGGGTTAGGGTTATGGTTCGGCTTAGGTTTAGGGTTAGGGTTAGGTTTAGGGTTCAGGTTTAGGGTTACGGTGAGGGTGAGGGTTAGGGTTAGGTTGAGGCTTAGGGTGAGGGTGAGGTTTAGGGTTATGGTTAGGGTTCGTCTTAGGTTTAGGGTTAGGGTTAGGGTTAGGATTAGGGTGAGGGTGAAGATGAGCGTGAGGGTGAGGGTCAGGGTTAGTGTTAGGGTTAAGGTTAGGGAGAGGGTAAGGGTGAGGGTTAGGGTTAGGGTGAGGGTGAGGGTGAGTGTGAGGCTAAGGATTAGGTTTAGGGTTTGGGTTAGGGTTAGTGTGAGGGTTAGGGTTAGAGTGAGAGTGAGGGTGAGTTTGAGGGTGCGGGTAAGGGTTAGGGTTAAGGTTGGGGTTAGGGTTAGGGATAGTGTTAGGGTTAGGGTTAGTGTAACGGTTAGGGTTAGGGTGAGGGTGAGGATGAGTGTTAGGATAAGGATTAGGTTTAGGTTTAGGATTAGGGTTAGTGTGAGGGTTAGGGTTAGAGTGAGAGTGAGGGTGAGGGTGAGGGTAAGGGTGCAGGTAAGGGTTAGGGTTAGGGTTAGGGATAGTGTTAGGTTTAGGGTTAGTGTAAGGGTTAGGGTTAGGGTTAGGGTGAGTGTGAGGCTAAGGATTAGGTTAGTGTTAGGGTTAGGGTTAGTGTGAGGGTTAGGGTTAGGGTGAGAGTGAGGGTGAGGGTGAGGGTAAGCGTTAGGGTTAGGGTTAGGGATAGTGTTAGGGTTAGTGTGAGGGTAAGGGTTAGGGTGAGGGTGAGGGTTAGGGTTAGGGTTAGGGTTAGGGTTAGGGTTTATTGTTATGGTTAGTGTGAGTGTTAGGGTTAGAGTTAGGGTTATGGTGAGGTTGAGGGTGAGGGTGAGGTTGAGGGTTAGGGTTAAAGTTAGGGTTAAGGTTAGGGTTAGGGTTAGGGTGAGGGTGAGCTTTAGGGTTATGGTTATGGTTATGTTTAGGGTAAGGGTGAGGGTGAGGTTAAAGGTTAGGGTTAGGTTTAGTGTTAAGTTGAGGGTGAATGTCAGGGTGAGTGAGTGTTAGGGTGAGGGTTAGTGTTAGTGTGAGATTGAGGGTGAGGGGTAGGGTTTGGTTTAGGGTTATGTTTAGGGTGAGGGTTAGAGTGAGGGTGAGGGTGAGGGTGAGTGTGAGTGTTAGTGTTAGTGTTAGGGTTAGGGTTCAGTTAAGGATTAGGGTTAGGGTGAGTGTGAGAGTGAGGGTGAGGGTTAGGGTTAGGGTTAAAGTTAGGGTTAAGGTTAGGGTTAGGGTTAGGGTGAGGGTGAGCTTTAGGGTTATGGTTAGGGTTAGGTTTAGGGTAAGGGTGAGGGTGAGGTTAAAGGTTAGGGTTAGGTTTAGTGTTAAGTTGAGGGTGAATGTCAGGGTGAGTGAGTGTTAGGGTGAGGGTTAGTGTTAGTGTGAGAGTGAGGGTGAGGGGTAGGGTTTGGTTTAGGGTTAGGTTTAGGGTGAGGGTTAGAGTGAGGGTGAGGGTGAGTGTGAGGGTTAGTGTTAGTGTTAGGGTTAGGGTTCGGTTAAGGATTAGGGTTAGGGTGAGGGTGAGACTGAGGGTGAGGGTTAGGGTTAGGGTTAGGGTTAGGGTTAGGGTGAGGGTTAGGGTGAGGGTGAGGGTTTGGGTTAGGTTTAGGGTTAGGGTGAGTTTAGTGTGAGGTTTAGGGTGAGGGTGAGGGTGAGGGTCAGGGTTAGGTTTACAGTTAGGGTTAGGGTGAGGGTGAGGGTCAGGGTGAGGGTTAGGGTTAGGTTGAGGGTTAGGTTGAGGGTGAGGGTGAGGGTTAGGGTTAGGGTAGGGTTAGCTTAAGGTTTAGGTTTAGGGTTAGGGTTAGGGTTAGTGTGAGGTTGAGGGTTAGGTTGAGGGTGAGGGTGAGTGTGAGGGTTAGGGTTAAAGTTAGGTTTAGGGTGAGGTATAGGGTTAGGATGATGCTTAGTGTTAGGGTTAGGGTGAGGGTGAGGGGTAGGGTTTGGGTTAGGGTTAGGTTTAGGGTGAGGTTTTGCGTGAGGGTGAGTGTGAGGGTTAGTGTTAGGGTTAGGGTTACGGTAAGGATTATGGTTAGGGTGAGGGTGAGAGTGAGGGTGAGTGTTAGGGTTTGGGTTAGGGTTAGGTTTAGGGTGAGGGTTAGAGTGAGGGTGAGGGTGAGGGTGAGTGTGAGGGTTAGTGTTAGTGTTAGTGTTAGGGTTAGGGTAAGGATTAGGGTTAGGGTTAGGGTTAGGGTGAGGGTGAGGGTGAGGTTTTGGGTTAGGGTTAGGGTTAGGGTGAGGGTTAGTGTGAGGTTTACGGTGAGGGTGAGGGTGAGGGTGAGGGTTAGGTTCACAGTTAGGGTTTGGGTGAGGGTGAGGGTCAGGGTGAGGTTTAGGGTTAGGTTGAGGGTTAGGGTGAGGGTGAGGGTGATGGTTAGGGTTATGGTAGTTTTAGCCTAAGGTTTAGGATTAGGGTTAGGGTTAGGGTTAGGGTTAGGGTTAGGGTTAGGGTGAGGTTGAGGGTTAGGGTGAGGGTGAGGGTGAGTGTGAGTGTTAGGGTTAAGGTTAGGTTTAGGGTGAGGTTTAGGGTGAGCATGATGGTTAGTGTTAGGGTTAGGGTGAGGGTTAGTGTGAGGGTTAGAGTGAGGGTTATGGTTAGGGTTAGGGTGAGGGTGAGTGTGAGGGTGAGGGTGAGGGTGAGGGTGAAGGTGAGGGTGAGGGTTAGGGTGAGGGTGAGGTTTAGGGTTAGGGTTAGGGTGACGGTTAGGTTTAGGGTTAGGGTTATGTTTTTTGATTACTTGTTAGAGTTAGGTTTAGGGTTAGGATTAGGTTCAGGGTCAGGGTTAGCGGTTAGAGTTAGGGTTAGGGTTATGTTTTATGTTTACTGTTGACTGGTTAGGGTTACTAGTTACTGGTTAGTGTTTAGGGTCATGTTTAGCGTTAGGGTTTTGGTTAGGGTTATGTTTAGGTGTTAGTGTTAGGGTTAGTTTTAGGTTTAGGGTTAGGGTTAGCGTCAAGGTTAGCGTTAGGTTTAGGCTTAGGGTTAGGGCAATATTTTAGGGTTAGTGTTATTTTTAGGGTTAGGTTTAGGGACTAGGGTTACAGTTAGTGTTAGGGTTATGGTTATAGTTAAGATTAGGGGTTAATTTTTGGGTTAGGGTTAGGTTTGTGCTTTATGATTACTTGTTACAGGTTAGGGTTACTGGTTACTGGTTAAGGTTACTTGTTACTGCTTACTGGTTACTGGTAATGGTTAGGGTTTAGTTTAGTGTTAGGATTAGGGTTAGAGTTTGGGTTAGTTGTTAGGGTTAGGGTTCGGTTTATTGTTAGGGTTATTGTTATGTTTTATGATTACTGGTTTCTGGTTAGGATTACTGTTTAATGGCTACTGGTTAGGATTTTGTATAGAGTTAGGTTTAGGGTAAAGGTAATGTTTTAGGGTTAGGGTTAGGGTTATGGTTATTGTTATTGTTAGGGTTAGGGTCAGGGTTAGGGTTATGTTTTATGATTACTGGTTACTTGTTATGCCTATTTGTTACTGGTTACTGGTTAGGGTTATGGTTATGGTTAGGGTGTAGGTTTAGGGTTAGGTTTCGCGTTAGGTTTAGGGGTAGGTGTAGGGTTAGGGTTAGTGTTAGGGTTAGAGTTACTGTTAGGTTTAGAGTTAGAGTTAGGCTTAGGGTTAGGTTTAGGGTTATGTTTTATGATTACTTGTTACTAGTTAGGGTTTTTGGTTACTGGTTAGGGTTACTGGTTAATGTTTCCTGGTTACTGGTTACTGGTTTGGGTTAGGCTTATGGTTAGGGTCTGGTTTAGGTTCAGGGTTTTGTTTTATGATTACTGGTTACTGATTAGGTTTATGGTTAGTGTTACGTTTTATGATTACTTTTTACTGGTCATGGTTACTGGTGTCTGGATCCTCATTAGGGTTACTTGTTACTGATTAGGGTTAGGGTTAGGGTTAGGGTTAGGTGCTAGGGTTAAGGTTAGTGTTAAGGTTATGGTTACAGTTAAGATTAGGGGTTATTGTTAGGGTTAGGGTTAGGTTTGTGCTTTATGATTACTTGTTACAGGTTATGGTTACTGATTACTGGTTAAGGTTACTTGTTACTGCTTACTGGTTTTTGGTAATTGTTAGTGTTAGGTTTAGTGTTAGAGTTAGGGTTAGAGTAAGGGTTAGTGGTTAGGTTTAGGGTTAGAGTTAGGGTTATGTTTTATGATTACTGGTTACTGGTTATTGTTACTGGTTACTGTTTACTTGTATGGGTTACTGGTTACTGGTTAGGATTAGGTATAGGGTTATCATTATGGTTAGGGTAATGTTTTAGGGTTAGGGTTAGGTGGAGGGTTAGGAGTAGGGTTAAGGTTAGTGTTAGCTTTAGAGTTACGGTTAGGATTAGGGTTAGGCTTAGGGTTAGGGTTAGTGTTAGGGTTATGTTTTATGATTATTGGTTACATGTCAGGGTTCCTGGTTGCTGGTTAGGGTCACTGGTTAGTGGTTACTGGTTAGGCTTAGGCTTCGGGTTAGGGTCAGGTTTATGTTTTGGGGTTTATTTTATCATTACTTTTTACTGGTTTGGGTTACTGGTTTCTAGTTCCTCGTTAGGGTTACTTGTTACTGGTTAGGGTTAGGGTTAAGGTTGTGTTTTTTGATTACTGGTTAGGGTTACTGGTTACTGGTTACTGGTTAGGGTTAGGTTTAGGTTTAAGGTTAGTGTTAGGGTTAGTGTTATGTTTTATGATTACTGGTTCCTGGTTGGGGTTACTGGTTACTGGTTACTGGTTAGGGTTACATGTAGGGTTAGGCCCATCCCTAAGGGGGCAGGCTCACCTTGGAATAATATTTACTGATAAATTGGGCTCGCAGAAGCTGCTGGCCCCTTCTTGTGTCTTGTATTCTGCTGGACCCTTGGTTTCGTGAGTCTTATTTTCATTAAAGTTGTGCAAATACATATCACAATTTGTCTACATTATTCTCAGCCGCCACTTCATTTTGGCGTCCAACATTGGGGTACATTTGCCTCCATTGCCTAGCTGGCTGCGCCCAAAAATGTCCTGGGCCGTCATGGTTGCAGCAGCGCACCTCCCCCATGCTGGCCTGCTTGCTCGCCTGGCTGCCCTCCCTTGGCCTGCGGTCGTGGTAACCACAGAAACAGCAGCGCACCTCCCCCGCGCCAGCCCGCTTGCTCACCTGCCTGCCCTAGGCCCGGTTGGGGCAGCACTGAAGCTGCCGCCTAGTGTCCCCAGCAACGTGCAGCCGGCACTTTGTACCACTCACCCGCTCACAGCGCCAGAGGAGGTAGACCCTCCCTCTCTGCCTTGACATTTGGAGCTGAACATGGAAGCTTACATATTTGCGGTTTTAAAACAAAAACCGCCAAAGCAGAAGGGGTCACTTTGAATAAAATTTGGTTTTGAGTTGTTTCAGACCAGTTCTCCATGTGGACTCAAGTGGACTCTTTCGCCACCTCTGGGAGGAACCAGTCATTGCAGGTAAAAAAAAATCTTTTTTTCCTTTTATAAGTAAAATGTCTGAGAATATAACTATTCAGGATTTTAACAGTCTTTTTTAGTGTGCCATGTGGGAGATCCTACAAGAGGTGTCTAGCACCCCACATTCTTCTGGGATTAGTAGTTTTCCTTGGTATTAAGTGGTTTGACAACAAAAGTCTGATAGAGACTTTAAGAGATGAATCCAGGTTTCTTAAGGCAGAGGTTGAACATCTACAAACGATTAAGCGTGACAATGATCTTCTCAAGAATCATTTTAAAGTTCTACATGAAGAAACAGAACTTTGTTTAACAAGACAATGGTGACTGAAAAAATTTTCGAAAAAATTCAGACAATCTGGTCCAGGCACCAGGAGAGACATCATTGGGGTGAGTGAGTTTCTGACCGCGGCAGGAGCCCGGGACTGGGAACTCAGATGTTCCTCATCCCTCCTACACTTCCTGGTCATCCTTAGTGGCTATAATGCCCGATACCTCCTCTCTCTTCCTATCCCACCCAGCTTGCATCCACAACCCACCCCTGCTCCATCTGACTCCCTCCCCTCTTTGACCACATAACATCTCCCAGCTCAGCCTGTTCGGGCGCAGGGGCCGAATCCTAATCGGGAGGGTGGTAGCTCCTTTGTACCAATCGCCTGCCTGCAGCAAGCAAGGTAGCCCCATTCTTTACAGGCAAAGAAGCAGCAAGGAGATCTGGTCCAGGCACCAGGAGAGACATCATTGTGCCACCCAAACAGCAAGGAGATCTGATCTGGGGACCAGGAGAGACATTGGGCTTGGTTCCAGAAACCACCCAGAGCGGTGCTGAGGAGTTCCATCTGGATGGTCGTCCATGTTTGGGTGCTGATGAGTTCCAGCTCGACTGGACAGTCCCTGCTTCTACACTGAAGAGATACACCCAAAGACTCAGTCACAGCAAAGACTGGACCAAGACACCAGGCCTCTCCTGGCTCCATCTGAAGGAGGAAATGAGAAGGCGCCAAAGCAAGACTTCCTCAAACAACCCGAAAGGCAACATACTTCACCAGAATCAAGGGATACCGAAATAAGAAGAATTGTAAACCCTACCACAGAAGAATTAGAAGAAATCGATTCAAAAGTGAATTATATGAAAATAATAGAAGACCTTAAACAGGAGGTGAAAAACTGCCATAAACAATTAGAGATTACAAACAAAAAGTTAGAGGAAATGAATGAATCGCTAAAAGATACTCAACAAAACCAAGAGAAACATGAAAATGCAATCAAACAGGTAAGGGAAGCGGTGCAAGACTTGAAGAATAAAATGGAAATAATGAAGAAAACACAAACCGAAGGAAGGTTGGATATGAAAAATCTGGGTAAACGAACAGGAACTACAGAGACAAGTACTACCAACAGGATACAAGAGATAGAAGAAAGAATATCAGACACTGAAGATACCATAGAGAAAATAAACACACTGATCAGAGAAAACAGCAAAACCAACAAATTCTCATCACAAAACATTCAGGAAATCTGGGACACAATAAAAAGACCAAACCTAAGAATAATTGGAGTAAAGAATTAGAAGTAGTGCAGCTCAACGGTCCAGAAAATATATTTAATAAAATTATAGAAAAAACTTTCCCAACCTAAAGAAAAATGTACCTATGAAGGTTCAAGAAGCACACAGAACACCGAATAGGCTGGATCAAAAAAAAAAAATCCTCTCGCCATATAAAATTCAAAACACAAAGCATACAGAATAAAGAAAGAATATTAAGAGCCGCAAAGGTAAAAGACCAAGTTACTAATAAAGGTAAACCTATCAGACTTACACCTGACTTCTCTTTGGAAACCAGGAAAGCCAGAAGGTCCTGGATAGATGTACTGCAAAAACTAAGAGACCATGGATGCAAGCCCAGACTACTATACCCAGCCAAGCTTTCATTCACTATAAATGGAGAAAACAAAATTTCCAGGATAAAAAAAAAATGTAAACAATAAGTAGCCACAAATCCAGCCTTACAGAAAGTAGTAGAAGGAAAATCACTAAGCAAGGAGTCCAACAATGACCACAATAACTCACACATCTAGAGACCCTTCACCAGCGCAACTCAAAGAAGGGATGCACACGAACTCTACTACTAAAAAAGTGACCGGAGTTAACAACCTCTGGTCATTAATATCACTTAATGTCAATGGGCTCAACTCACCTATAAAAAGGCACAGGCTTAGAGATTGGGTATGAAAGCAGGATCCAACATTCTGCTGTTTACAAGAAACACACCTCAAACACAAAGACAGGTACCTATAAAGAATAAAGGGCAGGGAAAAGGCTTATCAAGCAAATGGACCTAAGAAACAAGCAGGTGTGGCCATACTAATTTCTAACAAAGTTGACTTCAAACTTAAATCAATCAGAGGAGATGGAGAGGGATATTTTATACTCATAACAGGAACAATTCATCAGGGGCAAGTCTCAATCCTGAATATCTATGCCCCTAATATAAAAGCAACCACAAACGTAAAAGAAACATTACTAAAACTCAAGGCAGCCATCAAACCGCACACACTAATAGGAGGAGACTTCAACACTCCTCTTTCACCAATGGACAGGTCAATCAGACAGAAACCTAACAGAGAAATTAGAGAATTAATGGAGGTAATGAATCAATTGGACTTAACAGACATCTATAGAATATTCCACCCAAATAGGAAAGAATATACCTTCTTAACTGCAGCCCATGGAGCCTTCTTTAAAATTGACCACATACTCGGTAACAAAGCAAACTTTCACACTTACAAAAAAAATATTAGTAACCACCTGTGTCTTATCAGATCACCATGGATTAAAGTTAGAATTCATCAACAATGCTAACCCCAGAAAACCTACAAACTAATGAAAACTGAAAAGTCAACTACTGAACCATACCTGGATTAAGGAAGAAATAAAGAAAGAAATTAAAGTCTTCCTTGAATTCAATGAAAATAAAGAAACAACATACTCAAACTTATTGGACACTATGAAAGCAGTCCCGAGAGGAAAGTTCATAGCACTAAGTGCCCACTTAAAGAAAACAGAGAAAGCACACATTGGAGACTTAACAGCCCACCTGAAAGCTCTATAAAAAA
This sequence comes from Alexandromys oeconomus, assembly GCA_963919705.1. Taxonomy (NCBI): domain Eukaryota; kingdom Metazoa; phylum Chordata; class Mammalia; order Rodentia; family Cricetidae; genus Alexandromys; species Alexandromys oeconomus. The sequence goes on along the minus strand of CAWTZB010000265.1, from coordinate 240,085 downwards.
AAGAAGCAGACTCACCTAGGAGGAGTAGAAGATTGGAAATAATCAAACTAGGGCCGAAATCAACAAAATAGAAACACAGAAAACAATCCAAAGAATCAATGAAACAAAAAGCTGGTTCCTGGAGAAAATCAACAAGACTGATAAACCCCTATCCAAACTAATCAAACGGCAGAGAGAGAATATGCAAATTAATAAGATTAGAAATGAAAAGGGGGACATAACCACAGACACAGAGTATATTCAGAGAATCATTAGATCTTACTATAAAAGCCGGTATGCCACAAAACTGAAAAAAGTAAAAGAAATGGACACTTTTTTAGATAAATACCATGTACCAAAGTTAAACCAGGACCAGGTGGACAATCTAAATAGACCTGTTAGTCGCGAAGAATTAGAAAATGTTATAAAAAAAACCTCCCTATGAAAAGAGCCCAGGACTGGATGGTTTTAATGCGGAATTCTACCAGAACTTCCAAGAAGACCTAATACCTATACTCCTGAAGGTATTTCACAATATAGAAACAGAAGAGTCACTACCAAATTCCTTTTATGATACTACAGTTTCTCTGATACGAAAAACACACAAAGACTCTACTAGGATTGAGAATTACAGGCCAATCTCACTCATGAACATCGACGCAAAAATCCTCAACAAAATACTGGAAAACCGAATCCAACAACACATGACAATAATTATCCATTATGATCAAGTAGGCTTCATCCCAGAGATGCAGGGCTGGTTCAACATAAGAAAATCTATCAATGTAATCCATCATATAAATAAGCTGAAAGAAAAAAAAACATATGAATATTTCATTAGATGCTGAAAAAGCATTTGACAAAATTCAACATTCCTTTATGATAAAAGTCTGGGAGAGACTAGTGATACAAGGGTCATACCTAAATATAATAAAAAGCTATATACAGCAAGCCGACAGCTAATATTAAATTAAATGGAGAGAAACTCAAGCCATCCCACTAAACTCAGGAACACGACAAGGCTGTCCACTCTCGCCATACCTCTTCAATATAGTGCTTGAAGTTCTAGCAATAGCTATAAGAAAACATAAGGGGATCAAGGGGATTCAAATTGGAAAGGAAGAAGTTAAACTTTCGTCATTTGCAGATGATGTGATAGTGTACATAAGTGACCCCCAAAATTCCACCAAAGAACTTTTAAAGATGATAAACACCTTTAGTAATGTGGCAGGATACAAGATCAACTCCAAAAAAATCAGTCGCCCTCCTATATACAAAGGATATAAAAGCAGAGACGGAAATCAGAGAAGCATCAACTTTCACGATAGACACAAACAGCATAAAATATCTTGGGGTAACACTAACCAAGGAAGTGAAAGATCTATTTGACAAGAACTTTAAGGCATTAAAGAAAGAAATTGAAGAGGATACCAGAAAATGAAAGGATCTCCCTTGCTCTTGGATTGGGAGGATCAACATAGTAAAAATGGCAATTCTACCAAAAGCAATTTATATATTCAATGCAATCCCCATCAAGGTCCCATCAAAATTCTTCACAGAACTTGAGAGGACAATAATCCATTATATATGGAAAAACAAAAAACTCAGGATAGCCAAAACAATCCTATACAATAAAGGATCTTCTGGAGGCATTACCATCCCTGACTTCAAACTCTATTACAGAGCTACAGTAATGAAAACAGTATGGTACTGGCATAAAAACAGAGAAGTCGACCAATGGAATTACATAGAAGACCCGAATTTTAACCCACAAACATATGATCACCTGATTTTCGATAAAGGAGCTAAAAGTATACAATGGAAGAAAGAAAGCATCTTCAACAAATGGTGCTGGCACAACTGGATGTCAACCTGTAGAAGAATGAAAATGGACCCATATCTATCACCTTGCACAAAACTCAAGTCCAAATGGATCAAAGACCTAAATATCAGTCCGAACACACTGAACCTGATAGAAGAGAAAGTGGGAAGTACCCTACAACAGATGGGCACAGGAGATTGCTTCCTATGTATAACCCCAGCAGCACAGACACTAAGGGCAACATTGAATAAAGCTGAGAAGTTTCTGTAAAGGAAAGGACACTGTCACTAAGACAAAAAGGCATCCTACTGACTGGGAGAAGATCTTCACCAACCCCGTCACAGACAAAGGTCTGATCTCCAAAATATAGAGAGAACTCAAGAATCTAGACTTTAAAATGCTAATTAACCCAATTAAAAATGGGACACTGAACTGAACAGAGAATTCTCAAAAGAAGAAGTTCCAATGGCCAAAAGACACTTGAGGTCATGCTCAACCTCTAGCGATCAGGGAAATGCAAATCAAAACAACTTTGAGATATCATCTTACACCTGTCAGAATGGCTAAAATCAAAAACACTGATGATAGCCTTTGCTGGAGAGGCTGTGGAGGAAGGGGTACCTTCCTCCATTGCTGGTGGGAATGCAATCTTGTGCAACCACTTTGGAAATCAGTGTTTCGGTTTCTCAGGAAATTACGAATCAACCTACTCATGGACTCAGCAGTACCACTCTTGGGAATATACCCAAGAGATGCCCTATCATATGACAAAAGCATTTGTTCAACTATGTTCATAGCAGTATTATTTGTAATAGCCAGAACATGGAACAACCTAGATGCCCTTCAATGGAAGAATGGATGAAGAAAGTGTGGATTATATACACATTAGAGTACTACTCAGCGGTAAAAAACAATGACTTCTCGAATTTTGCATGCAAATGGATGGAAATAGAAAACACTATCCTGAGCGAGGTACCCCAGACCCAAAAAGATGAAAATGGGATCTACTCACTCATAATTGGTTTCTAGCCTTAAATAAAGGTCACCGAGTGTAGACCTGGTGAACCTAAAGAAGCTAAATAAGAAGGTGAACCCAAGGAAAATCATATAGTTATCCTCTTGGCTATGGGAAGTAGACAAAATTGCCGGGGAGAAAATTGAGATCTTGGGGGTGGTGTGGGTTGGGGATAAGGGGGGACGGGGAGAGAAAAGCGAGAAGAGGAGGATGGGGGGAACTTGGGGAATCAGGAAGATTGGGATAAAGGAAGGTTGGATAGGGGAGCAGGGAAGCACATATCTTAGTTAAGGGAGCCACCTTAGGGTTGGCAAGAGACTTGAACTTAGAGTGGCTCCCAGGAGCCCAAGGCAATGTCCCCAGTTAGTCCCTTGGGAAGCTGAGGATAGGGAACCTGAAATGACCCTATCCTATAGCAATACTGACGAATATCTTGCATATCATCATAGAAACTTCATCTGGTGATGGATGGACACAGAGACAGAGACCCACACTGGAGCACTGGACTGAGCTCCCAAGGTCCCAATGAGGAGCAGATGGAGGGAGAACACGAGCAAGGATGTCAGGACCACGAGGGGTGCACCCACCCACTGAGACAGTGGGGCTGATCTATTGGGAGCTCACCAAGGCCAGCTGGACTGTGACTGAAAAAGCATGGGATACAACAGGACTCTCTGATCATGGCGAACAATGAAGACTGATGAGAAGCCAAGGACAATGGCACAGGGTTTTGACCCTACTACATGTTCCAGCTTGGTGGGAGCCTAGCCAGTGTGGATGTTCACCTTCCTAGACATGGACGGAGGGGGGAGGACCTTGGACTTTCCACAGGGCAGGGAACCCTGACTGCTCTTTGGATTGGAGAGGGAGGGGGAGAGGAGTGGGGGGAAGGGGAGAAGAGTGGGGGGAGGGGGAGAAAGGTGGGAGGAGGGGGAGGGAAATGGGAGGTTGGGAGGAGGCGGAAACTTTTTTTTCCTTTTCTCAATTAAAAAAAAAAGAAAAATTAAGGCCATATGTAGCCAATATTGCAATGAATTTATGGGGTACTGACCTATTACAACAATGGAATACCCAAATTAACATTCCTGCTACTTCTAGAGCCTATATTTCTGAGAATCATATTAAAAGAGATTACAAACGGACAAAACCGGTCATTCGGGCCGTACAAGAACAAGCAATTGAAGCCCCTTCAGAGATACCAACAGCCTTGCCTCTAAAATGGTTGACTGAGAAACCAATATGGAGAAAGCAATGGCCTCTAGATGAGAAAAAGTTACAGGCTTTAGAAGAGCTGGTACAAGAGCAATTAGATGCTGGACATATAGAAGAATCTACCAGCCCTTGGAATTCTCCTGTATTTGTGGTTAAGAAAAAATCAGGTAAATGGAGAATGGTGACAGATCTCAGAGCTATCAACAAGGTTATTCAACCTATGGGCCCTCGGCAATCTGGAATCCCTTTGCCCTCTTTATTACCAAAAGGATGGCCTCTTATAGTTATTGATTTAAAGGATTGTTTTTTCACCATACCTTTACAAAAAGAAGATAGAGAAAAATTTGCCTTCACGGTGCCTACTTACAACAATTCTCACCCTTCCAAGAGGTACCACTGGGCCGTCGTCCCCCACGGTTTGTTTTCTTGGTAGCAGTAATTTCTTGGGTCTCCTCTGCTTGCTAGAGGCAAGCAAGCGCTCTCATCTAAGAGAGGCTTCCTGACTCAGCTTTAGCTGCCAAACCCTGCAACTCCTTAAGAGGTCCTGCACGAAACACTTAAATGGTGTTGACAAAAAGCTGAATGCATGCTTTTTGGTTTTCAGGCGTAGCAGGAAAAAAGCTGCGCCATTTAAAAATGCCGGCTTTCTGGGCCGTCCTGCCAGGGCAAATTCTGACTGAGGCTGGAGGGCCAACTACCGAGAGAGGACTTGACTGTTGTCTGTTGTAGCTTGCTGGCTGGCAGGGACCTTGAAACGCCATAGAACTGTGGCTATAAACATGGCTACAGCCTGTATCTCCGCCATGAGGCTGGAAAGCTAAGGAATGGACTGGATCTACCTGGCAAAGCCACGGCTTTAATCCTACTCATATTGCTCAGTAAATTAAAGACTCATGTGTTCAGAAAAAGAGAGATATATAGTAAAGAGAGATTCAAAGACATAGAAAATTTTAATTGATTTACAGTGTGTTGAAAATAATATGCAGATTAAAAGTTAAAATTCTTAAAGTAAAAAAAAAAGTAAGAAAAAGAGAAGTTGTGTGTGGTAGTACACACCTTTAATCCCAACGCTTGGGAGTCAGAGGAAGATTGACCTCTGTGACTTCAAGGTGTGGTTAGCACAGGCCTTTAATCCCAGTGCCTAGAAGGCAGAGACAAACAGATCTCTGTGAGTTCAAGGTGTAGTAGCATACACCTTTAATCCCAATGCCTGTGAGGCAGAGACAGGCAGATCTCTGAGAGTTCAAGGAGAGCCTGGTCTACAGAGTTATTCCAGGTCAAAGAGATACAGAGAATATAAAATAAAAGTAAAAATAAACGAAGTAGAGGTTAAAGTAAAGTGTACAAAGATGGAAAATACACAGAGAATCTTGATACTGTATACTATTATGCTCTCTTTGAATTGTTTGAATGCTGAGGAAGGAGCAACAGATGCTAAAAGATATTTGTTTATAAATGCTGCTGAACTAATCCATCGTAGAGATTTTGATGCCTTGACTTTGAAATTTGGATCTAAGGACATGATACTTTGGAAAGGAGTTTCTTTTTTTGTTTTCACAGAGGATGAGACCCTGTTCATTTCTTCTATTCTGATATGGTATGATGGACCATGCCCTCCTCAATGGTTGCTGTGAATACCTTCAGAAAATTCTTTCGCTCAACTGCCAACTGAGATGAAACTAGCACACAGGTTATACCATGAAAGACCTAATTAACGATGCCCCCATTCAGCAGCAACAGTTTCGAGAGAAATAACTGCGCCCATATTCCCAAAATATTGCTTAAAATGTTCTTTTACATTTAAAGGGGATATGACATAGATATGAATAATTTGCATTAGTATAGATTTTGCTTTACTTATAGAGATTTAAGGTCAATTTTATTATATGCATATGTATTTCTGATCTTTATTAAGGTACTGTGATTGTGTAGTTCACTTAAAAATGTAATGTATATAGGTTATTAATGGATAATCAATAATAGTCAAGCTTGTAGACATGTTACTTAAGATTTTCTAGATGTGCATAGATATATTTTAGATAGGCATTCTTCATATTTTTCAAAGATTATAGAATATGGCATTTTAAATGTTTTAATAATTGAGGACATTTTTTGACAATGAGACACTCTGCTCCTGGCAGCACCAATCCACTTCAAGAGGAAGATGGGCATCGAAGAGGATCCTTATGGAGTTTGATTGGCATTTGGGCAAGAAACTGCTCTTGCCTGGACTATTGCATAAACTGGACACAGAGAACCCGCAGAGAGAGGACTGCTGAACTTGCCTAAAGGTGAGATGACCTTTTGGGGTTCATGATTCATGAAAGAGTCTGCAAGACATTCTGCAGGACACAACAGAGAGTGATCGAACTGCCTTTGAAATTTCCTGCTTTGTGGAAATGTCTGCTGGAAACTATGGGCCTGTAGGCCGAAGATGGATGCCCCAACGAGACAGAGGAACTTTGGGTGACTGTACAGGCAGCGAGATGTCTCTGTCATTTCTAGAGTTTGAAAGTTGCTTATTTCTTGTTTCCTTAGGTAATATTGTATCTTTCTGGACTCTTTGATGGAGTTAAGAATAGTTAGCTATAGTTATAGTTTTCCTTAGTTATGATATAAATTATTGTAATTTTTACTTGATAACTGTTTTGTTATATGTAATTTTGCTCCGTTAAAGTTAAGGCCTTCTTTTTTATGTTTAAACAGAAAAAGGGGAAGTGATGTGGGAGTGTCATATATCAATCTGTTGATTTCATTGGTTAAGCAATAAAGAAACTCCTTGGCCCTGATAGGTTAAAACATAGGTGGGAAGAGTAAACACAATAGGATGCTGGGAGGAAGAGGAAGTGAGGTCAGACTCTGCTCTGCTACAGGAGAGACTTGACAGCTCTGCTCTCTGGAGCAGAGATGCCAGGCTCCGCTCTCCCAAGCAGCTCCGACCCAGGATGGACATAGACTAGAATCTTCCTGGTAAGCGCACCTTGGGGTGCTTACACACATTATTAGAAATGGGCTAGTCCAAGTGCGAGACTTAGCCGAGAAGAGGCTGGATATAATGGGCAAGCGGTGTTTAAAAGAATACAGTTTGTGTGTTTTTATTTCGGGAATAAGCTAGCCAGGCGGCTGGGGTGCTAGGGAGGCAGCCCCGCAGCTCTTATTTCAACAGTTTGCAAAAACTTAAGACACAAAAGCACAAATTAGGAGAGATCACCTACGGACTCTTAATGACTTTCAAAGACTGTTAGGACACATTTCCAGTCTACGACCAGCTATTGGGATAACACCTGATCTAATAATTCATTTGAACAAAACCTTGGAAGGTGATAAAGATTTAAACAGTCCCAGAGAATTAACAGCTGAAGTAGAAAAGGAACTGACAATGATTGAGGAAAAATTACAACAGGCACATGTGGACAGGGTGAATCCAGAGCTCGATTGTATTCTCGTCATATTACCATCAAGAATTTCTCCTACAGGAATTTTAATGCAGAGAGATGATATTATCTTGGAATGGATCTTTTTACCACATAAACCAAGTAAAAAACTGAAAACTTATGTGGAAAAAGTCTCTGAGTTAATTATAAAAGGCAAGCTGAGACTTCGTCAACTAGCAGGCATAGACCCAGCAGGAATTATAGTGCCTTTCACTGCTGATGAATTAAAGAAATTATGGGAAGATAATAAACCATGGCAAAGAGCTTGTGCTAATTTTTTGGGAGACATTAATAACAACTATCAGAAAAGCAAGAAGTTTAACTTCATAAAGAGAACTTCTTGGATCCTTCCTCGAATCGTCCGTGATGCTCCAATAACTGGAGCCCGTACATTCTATACTGATGCCAATAAAACAGGGAAGGCAGGTTACAAATCAGAAGACTTGGGTAAGGTGGAACAAAGTCCTTATGATTCTGTCCAGAAGGCAGAATTATATGCCATTCTTATGGTGCTAAGGTATTTTTAAGAACCTATTAATATAGTTACTGAGTCACAATATGCAGAAAGAGTTATTTTACATATTGAAATTGCTGAATTTATACCTGATGATACAGAACTAACCTCATTGTTTATCCAGGTTCAAGATTTGAATAGGAACAGGCTTTGCCCTATGTACATAACACACATACGGGTCTGCCAGGTCCTCTAGCACAAGGTAATGCAGACATTGATCAGTTATTGATTGGTGGTGTGCTACAAGGTAGTGTTTTTAATTTCATTAAAAAACATCATGTTAATAGCAAAGGTTGAAGACAGAGTTTTCTATTACATGGCAACAAGCTAAAGAGATTGTAAAGAAATGCCCTACTTGCTCTTTCTATAACCAAAGGCCACTGCCAGCAGGGGCTAATCCAAAGGGCACCCATAGGAATGAAATCTGGCAGATGGATGTGTTCCACTTTGCAGAATTTGGCAAATTGAAGGATGTTCACCACACCATTGACACTTATTCAGGCTTTCAGTGGGCAACCGCTTTAAGTTCATAAAAAGCTGATTCAGTAATCACTCATTTATTAGAAGTCATGGATATCATGGGTATACCTACACAAATAAAGACAGATAATGGTCCTGCTTATGTCTCTGGCAAAATGAAACGGGTTTTTGACTATTACAATATCAAGCATGTTACAGGTATACCATACAATCCTACAGGTCAAGCAGTCATAGAAAGATCAAATCGAACTATAAAGGATATGTTGAATAAACAGAAAGGGGTGGAAAACACCCCCAGAAATAGGTTACATAATGCTTTGTTAACCTTGAATTTTCTTAACGCTAAGGAGAAGGGAACAACGGCTGCAGGAAGACATTGGATAATGGAAAAGTCTATTGAACTAAATCAACCAGTTTATTTCAAGGATGTGCTGACCTCACAATGGAAGCCAGGAGATGTGCCGTGTTGTGGAAAAGCTTTTGCTCTTATCTCCACAGGTGAGGAAATATTGTGGATACCGTCAAAATTAATAAAGGTTCGGTATGAAGAAGAAAAGCCATTTGGAAAAGATAAATAACAATTCATTCACAAGGATGGCGAGCATACTGATGGCAAGGAATAGAGATAGGTTGGGAGCAGGGTTCTTTTCTTATCTCCACAGGAAAATACTGATCTTCAAAGAATTTAAGGGACCCTGGATATTTAATTACTGATGGATGGAAAATAGTTACGACCCACTAAGGATCAACAGTAACATTCTATACATTCTGTAAGTATTGATTTTTTTATATATTTATATATATGTTTTATTGATCACTTCTTTATAAATATGTAGAGCTGGATTTGGAGTTGGACTATGGCTCAGTCCCTCTTCAATTCCAAGCCTGTTGATAAGAGATATCTCAGAGTTTCTGTCTCAGATCAGGAGCCATGAAATGGGACAGAATGAGGATAATTATATACTTGATAAACTTTCTTTGCTTTTCCTCATATCTGTGTCTTTCTTTATATGTCAGTATATGTCCTTGTTGTTAATGTCTAAATTTTCCATAACAAGCAACAAATTTTCCTACAGTAATTTTTGAAGTTTCCAGGATGAAGATGGGGCCCCATAACATCAACTCAACCTGGATTTTATGACGTCATGAATATTTTTTTTCTTTTTTACGCGCTAATATGAGACCTGTTTTTTTTGGTACCAACTGCACGAGACAATTTCGAATGGTGCACATTTTTGACAACACTTTGGCCGTACCTTCTCAAAGCGCACAGGGACTAGTTATAGTATTCTTAGGTCAAAGGTTAATTTGGGAATTTTACCATCATTTGCTTTCACAGGAGCCCCTACGGAGAACATCGCCCCCATGTCAGCTTGATGCCATCTTAGAGGATGACGTCCCCTCTCCCAACAGAGTTTTCCCTCAGGGTTAGGGACATCTTTTAGTGGTTGGTTTGTGGTTGAGGGGATGGGGAGATGTTTTATGGAATTAGGGGTATGGTTAGGGTACTGGTTACTCGTTACTGATTAGGGTTGCTGGTTACTGGTTACTTGTTACGGTTACTTGCTACTGGTTACTGGTTACTGGTTAGTGTAAGGGTTAGGTTTAGGGATATGGTTAGGGTTATATTTTATGTTTACTGGTTACTGGTTAGGGTTAGGGTTAGTGTTTAGGGTTAGGGTTAGGGTTAGGTGTTAGGGTTAGTGTGAGGGTTAGGGTTACAGTTAGCATTATTGTTAGTGTTAGGCTTAGGCTCAGGGTTATTGTTAAGGTAATGTATTCTTATTCAAATATTGCATAGTTGTTTATTCTCTTAGTCTTCAAGTTAGATAGGCATTAAGAATTTATTAAGAATAGGGTTATGTTTTTTTGATTACTGGTTACTGGTTAGGGTTACTGTTTACTGGTTACTGGTTAGGGTTACTAGTTACTGGTTATTGGTTAGGGATAGTGTTTAGGTTAGTGTTAGGGTTTGTGTTAGGTTTATGTTTTATGATTACTTTTTGCTGGTTAGGGTTACTGGTTACTGGTTAGGGATACTGGTTACTGGTTACTGGTTACTGGTTAGGGTTAGGTTTAGGATTAGGGTTAGGTTACGTGTTAGGGTTTAGGGATAGGTTTAGGTTTAGGGTGAGGGATAGGGTTATGTTTTATGATTACTGGTTAGTGGTTACGGTTACTGGTTACTGGTTAGGGTGACTGGTTACTGGTTAGGGTTCCGGTTAGGGTTAGTGTTTGGGTAAGGTTTTAGGGTAAGGTTTAGGGTTAGGGCTTAGGGTTAGTGTTAGTGTTAGAGTTAGGGTGAGAGATAGGGTTAGGTTTAGGGTTAGGGTTAGAATAATATTTTAGAGTTAGGGTTAGGGTTAGTGTTAGGGTTAAGGTTGTGTTTTATTATTACTGGTTACTGGTTAGGGTTTCTGGTTACTGGTTACTGGTTAGGGTTAGGTTTAGCGTTAGGGTTAGTATTAGGTTTAGGTTTAGGGGTTAGGGTTAGGGTTAGTTTTAGGGTTAATGTTAAGGTTAGCATTAGGATTAGGGTTAGGGTAAGGGTAATGTTTTAGGATTAGGGTTAGTTTAAGGGTTAGTGTTTGGGTTAGCATTAGGGCCAGGGTTACGGTTAGGGTTATGGTTAGGTTAGGGATAGGGTTAGGTTTAGGGTTAGGAGTTAGGGTTAGTGTTAGGGTTATTGTTAGGGTTAGGGTTAAGATTACGTTTTATGATTAATGGTTACTGGTTAGGTTTAGGGTTAGTCTTATGTTTTATGACTCCTGGTTACTGGTTAGGGTTACTGGTTAATGGTTACTGGTTAGGGTTACCGTTTATTTGTTACTGCTTACTGGTTAGGGTTAGGTTTAGGGTTAGGATTAGGGTTAACTTTAGGGTGTAGGGTTTAGAGTTAGTGTTATGTTTTATGATTAGTGGTTACTGGTTATGTTTACTGGTTACTAGTGACTGGTTAGGGTTACTGGTTACTGGTTACCGCTTGGGTTATGGTTAGGGTTAAGGTTATGGTTGGGGTTATGTTTTATGATTACTGGTTACTGGTTAGGGCTAGTGGTTACTCGTTACTGGTTACTGGTTACTGGTTAGGATTAGGGTTAGAGATATGTTTTATAATTACTGGTTACTGGTTAGGGTTAGGTTTATCGTTATCTTTAGGGTTAGGGTTAGGGGTTATGGTTATGGTTAGGGTTTGGGTTAGGGTTAGCGTTAGGGTTAGGGTTAGGGTTAGGGTTAGGTTTAGGTTTAGGGTTACTGTTAGGGGTTAGCGTTAGTGTTAGGAGTTAGGGTTAGTGTTAGACTTAGGGTTAGAGTTAGTGTTAGGTTTAGGGTTATGTTTTATGATTACTGGTTACTGGTTAGGTTTACTGGTTATTGTTACTCATTGTGGTTACTGATTACAGGTAGGGTTACTGGTTACTGGTTAGGGTTAGGGTTGAGGTTTTGTTTTTTGATTACTCGTTATGGTTAAGTTTAGGGATAGGCTTAGCGTTATGTTTTATTATTGCTGGTTACTGGTTACTGGTTAGGGTTACTGGTTACTGTTTAGGGTTAGTGTTAGTTTCATGGTCAGGGTTAGAGGTTAGGGTTAGGGTTATATTTTATGATAACTGGGTATTTGGTATTGTTATTGGCTATTGGTTACTGTTTACTGGTTATGGTTACCGGTTACTGGTTACTAGTTACTGGTTAATGATTACTGGTTATATTTTGGTTAAGGGTTAGTGTTAGGGTCAGGTTGTCTGTTAGGGTTAGGGTTAGGGTTATGTTTTATGATTACTCGTTACTGGTTATGGGTACTGGTTACTGGTTACTTCTTAGGGTTACTGGTTCCTGTTTACTGGTTAGGTTTAGTGTTAGGTTTAGGGTCCGGGTCAGGGTTAGCAGTTAGGGTTAGGGTTAGAGTAATGTTTTATGATTACTGGTTACTGATTAGGGTTACTGGTTACTGGTTACTGCTTAGGGTTACTGGTTACTTCTTACAGGTTACTGGTTAGGGTTAGGGTTTGGTTTAAGGTCAGGGTTACCGTTAGAATTAGACTTAGAGTTAGGGTTAGTGTCAGGGTTATGTTTTATGATTACTGGTTAATGCTTAGCGTTACTGGTCACTAGTTACTGGTTACGGTTACTTGTTATGCTTACTAGTTCCTGGTTAGGGTTATGGTTAGGATAAGATTAGAGTAAGGGTTAGGGATTAGGGTTAGGGTTAGTGTTAGGGTTATGTTTTATGATTACTGGTTACTGGTTGGTGTTACTGGTTACTCGTTACTCGTTATGGATACTGGTCACTGGTTACTGGTTAGTTTTTACTGGTTAGTGGTACTGGTTAGGGTTAGGGTTATGGTTAGGGTAATGTTTTAGGGTTCCTGTTAGGGTTAGGGTTAGGGATAGGGGTTAGGGTTAGAGTTAATGTTAGTGTTAGGGTTACAGTTAGAGTTAGAGTTATGGTTAGGCTTAGGGTTTTGGTTAGGCGTAGGGTTAGGGTTATATTTTATGATTTCTGGTTACTGGTTAGGGTTACTAGTTACTGGTTACTGGTTAGGGTTAGGGTTAGGTTAACTTTAGGGTTAGGGTTATGATTAGGTGTTAGGTTTAGGGTGAGTTTTAGGTTTAGGGTTAGGGTTAGCGTTAAGGTTAGGGTGAGAGTTAGGGTTAGGGCAATGTTTAAGGGTAGGGTTAGGGCTAGGGTTAGGGCTTACTGTTATGTTTTATGATTACTGGTTATTGGTTAGTGTTATTGGTTACTGGTTACTGATTAGGGTTAGTGTTAGTGTTAGGGTCAGGGTTAGCATTAGGGTTAGGGGTTAGTGTTAAGTTTAGTGTTAAGGTTAGACTTATGTTTTATGATTACTGGTTATTGGTTAGGATTAGTGGTTACTGGTTAGGGTTACTTGTTACTTTTTACTGGTTACTGGTTAGGGTTAGGGTTGGTTTAGGGTTAGGATTTGGGTTAGGGTAAAATTTAGGGTTTAGGGTTAGAGTTAGGTTTAGGGTTATGTTTTATGGTTACTGTTTACTGGTTAGGGTTACTTATTGCTGGGTACTGGTTAGGGTTACTGGTTACTGGTTATTGTTTAGGGTTACTTGCTACTGGTTACTTGTAACCGGTTGAGGTTACTGGTTACTGGTTAAGGTTACTTGTTACTGCTTACTGGTTACTGCTTAGGGTTAGGGGCTAGGTTTAGGCTTAGGGTTAGGGTTAGGGTAAGGTTTCAGGGTTAGGGTTAGGGTTATGGTTAGGGTTAGGTTTAGGGTTATGCTTAGGGTTAGGATTAGGGATGTGTTGTATTATTACTGGTTACTGGTTAGGGTTACTGGTTACTGGTTTCTGGTTAGGGTTAGGTTTAGCGATAGGGTTAGGATAGGGTTAGAGTGAGGGGTTAGTGTTAGCGTTAGTTTTAAGGTGAGGGTTAGGGTTAGACTTAGGGTCAGAGTTAGGGTTAGGGTTAGTGTTAGGTGTTAGGTTTAGAGTTAGGTTACTGGTTACTGCTTATTGTTAGGGTTAGGGTCAGGGTTAGGGTTAGGTTTATGTTTAATGATTACTGGTTACTGGTTAGGGTTAATGGTTACTGGTTAGGGTTATGGTTAGGTGTTAGGTTTAGGGTTAGTGTTAGTGTTAGGATTATGTTTAGGGTTAGTGTTAGGGTTACGGTTAGGCTTAGGGTTATGGTTAGTGTTATGTTTTATGATTACTGGTTACCGGTTAGGGTTACTGGTTACTGGTTAGGGTTAGGTTTAGTGTTAGGTTTAGGTTTAGGATTAGGTTTTGGGTTAGGGGTTAGGGTTAGGGTTAGTTTTAGGATTAGAATTAGGTTTAGGTGTTAGGTTTAGAGTTCGGCTTAGGTTAGGGTTACGGTTAGGGTTAGGGTTAGGTTTAGGGGTTAGTGTTAGGGTTAGTTTTAGGATTAGTTTTAGGGTTAGCGTTACGGTTAGGGTTAAGTTTAGGGTTGGGGTTAGGCTTAGGGTAAGCATTAGGGTTAGGTTTTAAGATTACTGGTTTCTGGTTCTTTTTACTGAATACTGGTTACTGTTTAGGGTTACTGGCTACGGGTTACTAGTTACTGGTTACTGGTTAGGGTTACTGGTTACTGCTTATTTGTTACTGCTTAGGGTTAGTGTTAGGTATAAGGATTAGGGTGAGGGTTACGGTTAGGGTTACTGTTAGGGTTAGGGTTATGGTTAGGATTAGGGTTAGGGTTAGGTTTAAGGTAATGTTTTAGGGGTAGGTTTAGTTTTAGGGTTAGGGTTAGGGTTAGGAGTTAGGTTTAGGGTTACTGATTACTGGTTTCTGGTTACTGGTTAGGGTTAGGGTTAGGATAAGGGTTAGGTTTAGGGTTTAGGGTTTGTGTTAGGTTTAGTGTTAGTATTAGGTTTAGGGGTTAGTGTTAGGGTTAAGGTTAGGGTTAGGTTAGGGATAGGGTTAGGGTTAGGTTTAGGGGATTGTTTTAGGATTAGTTTTAGGGTTAGTGTTAGGGTTAGTGTTAGGGTTAGGGTTAGGATTAGGGTTAGGGTTAGGTTTAGGGTAATGTTTTAGCATTAGCGTTAGTGTTAGGGTTAGGGTTAAGATAGGTGTTAGGGTTAGGATGAGTGTTAGGGTTAGGGTTACGGTTAGGGTTAACGTTAGAGTTACGGTTATTCTTATGGTTACGGTTAGGTTTATAATTTATGATTACTGGTTACTGGTTAGGGTTACCGGTTACTGGTTAGGGTTAGGTTTAGGGTTAAATTTAGGGTTAGTGTTTAGGGTTAGGGTTAGGGTTAGGGTTAGCATTAGGCTTATTGTTCGGGTTAGGGTTATGTTTTATTATTACTTGTTACTGGTTAGGGTTTATGGTTACTGGTTAAAGTTACTTGTTACTGCTTACTGGTTACAGGTTAGGGTTAGGGTTAGGGATAGTGTAAGGGTTAGGGGTTAGGGTTAGGTTTAGGGGTTATGGTTAGAATTAGGCTTAGGGATAGGGATACGGTTAGGGTTAGAGTTAGGGTTTAGGGTTAGGGTTAGTTTTAGGATAAGGGTTAGGGTTAGCGTTACAGTTAGGGTTAGGTTTAGGGTTATGGTTAGGGTTAGGTTTTAAGATTACTGGTTACTAATTAGGGTTACTGGTTACTGGTAACTGGTTAGGGTTACTGGCTACTGGTTACTAGTTACTGGTCACTGGTTACTGGTTTGTTTTACTGGTTACTGGTTACTGGTTAGGGTTACTGATTACTGCTTAGTTGTTACTGGTTAGGGTTAGGTATAGTGTTAGGGTTACGGTTATGGTTAAGGTTAGTGTTAGAGTTAGGATTAGGGCTAGGATTAGGTTTAGGGTTAGGTTTAGGGTAATGTTTTAGTGGTAGGTTTAGTGTTAGGGTTAGGGTTAGTGTTAGGGGTTAGGGTTAGGGTTAGTTTTAGGGTTAGCGTTAGGGTTAGGGTTAGGGTTAGGGTTAGGGTTAGGGATAGGGATAGGGTTAGAGTTCGGTGTTAATGTTAGGGGTTAGGGTTACGGTTAGTGTTAGTGTTAGCGTTAGGCTTAGTGTTAGGGTTAGGGTTATGTTTTATGATTTCTGGTTACTGCTTAGGTTTACTGGTTACTGG
Organism: Alexandromys oeconomus; assembly: GCA_963919705.1. Classification (NCBI taxonomy): domain Eukaryota; kingdom Metazoa; phylum Chordata; class Mammalia; order Rodentia; family Cricetidae; genus Alexandromys; species Alexandromys oeconomus. The sequence goes on along the minus strand of CAWTZB010000265.1, from coordinate 224,050 downwards.
TTACTGGTTAGGGTTAGGTTTAGGGTTAGGGTTAGTGTTAATGTTATGTTTCATGATTACTGGTTACGAATTAGGGTTACTGGTTACTGGTTAGGATTAGGGTTAGGGTTAGGGTCAGGGTCAGGGTTAGGGGTTAGGTTTCCGGTTAGTGTTAGGGTTATGTTTTATGATTACTGGTTACTGTTTAGAATTACTGGTTACTGATTAGGGTTACTGGTTACTGATTACTGGTTACCGCTTAGGGTTAGAGTTAGGTTTAGGTTTAGGGTTAGGGTTAGGGTTAGGGTCATGTTTAGTGTTAAGTTTATGTTTAATGATTACTGGTTATTGGTTAGGGTTACTGGTTACTGGTTAGGATAAATTGTTACTGGTTAGAGTTAGGGTTAGGGTTAGGGTCAGGTTATTATTTTAGAGTAGTGTTAGTGTTAGCGTTAAGGTTAGGTGTTAGACTTGGGGTTAGTGTTAGGATTAGTGTTATGGTTAGTGTTATGGTTAGGGTTAGTTTTTGGGTTAGGCTTAGGAATATGTTTAGGGTTATGTTTCATTATTACTGGTTACTGGTTTGGGTTACTGGTTACTGGTTAGGGTTAGGTTTAGCGTTAGGGTTAGGGTTAGTGTTATGGTTAGGGGTTAGGTTTAGGGTTAGTGTTAGGGTCAGGATTAGCGTTACTGTTAGGGTTAGGGTTAGGGTTAGCTTTAGGGTTTGCGGTAGGGTTAGGGTTAGGGTTAGAGGTTAGGGTAATGTTTTAGGGTTAGTGATAAGGTTAGGGTTAGGTTTAGGGTTAGTTTTAGGCATTAGGTTTAGGGTTAGTGTTAGGGTTAGGGTTACAGTTAGGGTTAGTATTAGTGTTAGGCTTAGGCTTAGGTTTATGGTTAAGGTAATGTATTATGATTACTGGTTACTGGTTAGGGTTACTGGTTACTGGTAAAGTTTAGGTTTAGCGTTTTGGTTAGGGTTAGGTTTAGGTTAGGGGTTATGGTTAAGATTAGTTTTAGGGTTAGGCTTAGGTTTAGCATTACGGTTAGTGTTATTGTTATGGTTATGGTTAGGGTTATGTTTTGTGATTACTGGTTACGGGTTAGGGTTACAGGTTACTGGTTACTGGTTAGACTTAGGGTTAGGATTAGTGTCAGGGTCAGGGTTAGGTGTTAGGGTTAGGGTTATGTTTTATGATTACTGGTTACTGGTTAGGGTACTGGTTACTGGTTACTGGTTAGTGTTAGGATTAGGGTTAGGATAGGGTTAGGGTTAGTTTTATGTTTATGATCACTGGTTACTGATTAATATTACTGGTTACTGTTTACTGGTTAGAGTTACTGGTTACTCTTTACTGCTTACTGGTTAGATTTAGGCTTAGGGTTAGGTTTTGGCTTAAGTTTATGGTTATTGTTAGCATTAGGGTTATGTTTTAAGATTACTGGTTACTGGTTAGGGTTGTTGGTTACTGGTTAGGGTTACTGATTACTGGTTACTGATTATAGCTTAGAGTTAGAGTTAGGATTAAGGTTAGGTTTAGGGTTTAGTGTTAGTGTAAGTGTTAGGGGTAGGGTTTAGGGTTAGTGTTAGGGTTAGGTTAGGGATAGGGTTAGGGTTAGGGTTTAGGTTTAGGATTAATTTTAGGTTTAGGGTTAGGTTTATCGTTAGGGTTAGTTTTAGTGTTAGGTTTAGGGTTTGGGTTAGGGTATGGTTAGCATTAGGGTTAGGGTTAGGGTTATGTTTTATGATTACTGGTTACTGGTTAGGGTTAGGGTTATGTTTCATTAGTACTGGTTACTGGTTAGGGTTATTGGTTAATGGTTACTGGTTAGGGTTACTGGTTACTGGTTAGGGTTAGGGTTAGTGTTAGCGAATAGGGTTTGGTTATGGTTATGGTTAGGATTAGGGATAAGGGTTAGGGTTAGGGTTAGGTTTAGGGTTAAGTTTAGAGTTAGGTTTTAGGGTTAGGGTTAGTTTAAGTGTTAGGATTAGGGTTAAACTTAGGGTTTAGGCTTAGGGTTAGGGTTATGGTTAGGGTTATGTTTGTGATTACTTTTTAATGGTTATGGTTACTGGTTACTGATTAGGGTTCCTAGTTACTGGTTACCGCTTAGGGTTAGGGTTAGAGTCAGGGTTAGGGCTAGGTTTATGTTTAATGATTACTGGTTACTGGTTAGGGTTACTGGTTAATGGTTAGGGTTAGTGTTAGGGTTAGGCATTAGGTTTAGGTTTAGTGTTACGGTTAGGGTTACGGTTAGGGTTAGTGTTAGGGTTAGGGTTAGGCTTAGGGTTGTGGTTACGGTTATGGTTTAGGATTACTGGTTACTGGTTTGGCTTACTGGTTACTGATTAGGGTTAGTTTAGCATTAGGTTTAGGGTTAGGGTTAGGTTAGGAATAGGGTTAGGGTTAGGGTTAGGGGTTTGTTTTATGGTTACTGGTTACGAGTTAGTGTTACTGGTTACTGGTTAGTGGTTTAGGGTTACTGGTTACTGGTTAGGTTTAGGGTTAGCGTTAGGGTCAGAGTCAGGGTTAGCAGTTAGGGTTAAGTGTTAGTGTTATGTTTTGTGATTACTGGTTACTGTTTAGGGTTATTGGTTACTGGCTACTGCTTAGGGTTACTTGAAGGGTTAGGCCTGCCCCTAAGGTGGCAGGCTCACGTCAGACGAATGTTCAATGATAAATTCAGCACGCAGAAGCCGTGGGCCCCTTCCTGCTTCTTGTAGTGCGCTGGAACCTTGGTTTCGTGAGTCTTATTTTCATTAAAGTTGTGCAAATACCTATCATGATTTGTCTACATTAATCTAATCCGCCACTTCATTTTGGCGTCAAACGTTGGGGCACATTTGTCCCCACCCTGTAGCCTGCTGCGAACACAGGAGGTCCTGGGCGGTCATGGTTGCCGCAGTGCACCTCCCCAGCGCCGGCCCACTCTATCGCCCACCTGCCCTACCTTGGCCTGTGGTCGCGGTTGCCACAGAAGCAGCAGCGCACCTCCGCCGAGCCAGCCCTCTTACTCACCCGCCTGCCCTAGGCCCGGCTGGGGCAGCACCCAGGCTGCGGCCGCGTGTTCCCAGCCTCCTGCAGCCAGTGCTTTGTTCCACTCACCCGCTCACAGGGCCAGAGGTGGTAGCCCCTCCCTCTCTGCCTTGACATTTGGAGCTGAACAAGGAAGCTTACATATTTGCGGTTTTACAACACAAACCGCCACAGTGGAAGGGGTCACTTTGAATAAATTTTGGTTTTGAGTTGTTTCAGACCAGTTCTCCATGTGGACTCAAGTGGACTCTTTCGCCACCTCTGGCAGGAACCAGTCATTGCAGGTAAAAAAAAATTTCCTTTTATAAATAAAATGTGTGAGAATATAACTATTTAGGATTTTAACAGTCTTTTTTAGTGTGCCATGTGGGAGATCCTACAAGAGGTGTCTAGCACCCCACATCCTTCTGGGATTAGTAGTTTTCCTTGGTATTAAATGGTTTGACAACAAAATTCTGATAGAGACTTTAAGAGATGAATCAAGGTTTCTTGAGGCAGAGGATGAACATCTACAAATGATTATGCATGACAATGATCTTCTCAAGAATCAGTTTGAAGTTCTACATGAAGAGAACAGAACTTTGTTTAACAAGACAATAGTGACTGAAAAAAAAAATTTAGAAATGGTTCAGGCACTCCGGTCCTGGCACAATCAGAGTGAGTTTCTGACCACGGCAGGATCCCCGGACAGGGAACTCAGACGTTCCTCATCCCTCCTACACTTCCTGGTCATCCTCAGTGGCTATGCTGCCCGAAACCTCCTCTCTCTTCCTATCCCACCCAGCTTGCATCCACAACCCACCCCCATTCCATCTGACTCCCTCCCCTCTTTGACAACATACCATCTCCCAGCTCAGTCTGTTCGGGCACAGGGGCCGAATCTGAATCGGGAGGGTGGTAGCTCCTTTGTACCAATAAGCTGCCTGCAGCAAGCAAGTTAGGCCCCTTGTTTACAGGCACCAAAGCAGCAAGGAGATCTGGTCAGGGCACCAGGAGAGACATCATTGGGCCACTCAAGCAGCAAGGAGATCTTTTCGGGGCACCAGGAGAGACATCGGGCTTGCATCCACAACCCACCCAGAGCAGTGCTGAGGAGTTCCATCTGGACGGTTGTCCATGTTTGGGTGCTGAGGAGTTCCAGCTTGACTGGACAATCCCTACTTCTACACTGAATGGATACACCCAAAGACTCAGTCACAGCAAAGACTGGACCAAGACACCAGGCCTCTCCTGGCTCCATTTGAAGGAGGAGATGGGAAGGCACCAAAGCAAGACTTCCTCCAACAACCTGAAAGGAAACATACTTCACCAGAATCAAGAGATCCCGAAATAAGAAGAATTGTACACCCTACCACAGAAGAATTAGAAGAAATCGATTCAAAAGTGAATTATATGAAAATAATAGAAGACCTTAAACAGGAGGTGAAAAACTGCCATAAACAATTAGAGATTACAAACAAAAAGGTAGAGGAAATGAATAAATTGCTCAAAGATACCCAACAAAACCAAGAGAAACAAGAAAAAGCAATCAAAGAGGTAAGGGAAGCGGTTCAAAACTTGAAGAATGAAACGGAAATAATGAAGAAAACACAAACCGAGGGAAGGTTGGAGATGGAAAATCTGGGTAAACGAACAGGAACTACAGAGACAAGTACTACCAACAGAATACAAGAGATAGAAAAAAGAATATCAGACACTGAAGATACCATAGAGAAAATAAACACACTGATCAAAGAAAACAGCAAAACCAACAAATTCTCATCACAAAACATTCAGGAAATCTGGGACACAATAAAAAGACCAAACCTAAGAATAATTGGAGTAGAAGAAGGAGAAGAAGTGCAGCTCAACGGTCCAGAAAATATATTTAAAAAATTATAGAAGAAAACTTTCCCAACCTAAAGAAAGATGTACCTATGAAGGTTCAAGAAGCATACAGAACACCGAATGGGCTGGATCAAAAAAAAAAAAAAAAAAACATCCCATCGCCATATGATAAACAAAACACAAAGCATACAGAATAAAGAAAGAATATTAAGAGCCACAAAGGAAAAAGGCCAAGTTACTCATAAAGGTAAACCTATCAGACTTACACCTAACTTCTCTATGGAAACCATGAAAGCCAGAAGGTCCTGGATAGATGTACTGCAAAAACTAAGAGACCATGGATGCAAGCCCAGACTACTATACCCAGCCAAGCTTTCATTCACTATAAATGGAGAAAACAAAATTTTCCAGGATAAAAACAAATTTAAACAATACGTAGCCACAAATCCAGCCTTACAGAAAATAGTAGAAGGAAAATCACTAAGCAAGGAGTATAACAATGACCACAATAACTCACACATCTAGAGACCCTTCACCAGCGCAACTCAAAGAAGGGATGCACACGAACTCTACTACTAAAAAAGTGACCGGAGTTAACAACCCCTGGTCATTAATATCACTTAATGTCAATGGGCTCAACTCACCTATAAAAAGGCACAGGCTTAGAGATTGGGTACAAAGCAGGATCCAACATTCTGCTGTTTATAAGAAACACACCTCAAACACAAAGACAGGCACCTACTCAGAATAAAGGGCTGGGTAAAGGCTTATCAAGCAAATGGACCTAAGAAACAAGCAGGTGTGGCCATACTAATTTCTAACAAAGTTGACTTCAAACTTAAATCAATCAGAAGAGATGGAGAGGGACATTTTACACTCATAACAGAAACAATTCATCAGGGGCAAGTCTCAATCCTGAATATCTATGCCCCTAATATAAAAGCACCCACGTACGTAAAAGAAACATTACTAAATCTCAAGGCAGCCATCAAACCGCACACACTAATAGGAGGAGACTTCAACACTCCACTTTCACCAATGGACAGGTCAATCAGACAGAAACCTAACAGAGAAATTAGAGAATTAATGGAGGTAATGAATCAATTGGACTTAACAGACATCTATAGAATATTCCACCTAAATAGGAAAGAATATACCTTCTTCTCTGCAGCCCAGGAACCTTCTCGAAAATTGACCAAATAATCGGTAACAAAGCAAACTTCCACAGTTACAAAAAAAATTCCTAACCACTTGTGTCTTATCAGATCACCATGGATTAAAGTTAGAATTCAACAACAATGCTAACCCCAGAAAGCCTACAAACTCATGGAAACTGAACAGGCAACTACTGAACCATACCTGGATTAAGGAAGAAATAAAGAAAGAAATTAAATTCTTCCTTGAATTCAATGAAAATAAAGAAACAGCATAATCAAACTTATGGGACGCTATGAAAGCAGTCCTGAGGGGAAAGTTCATAGCACTAAGTGCCCACTTAAAGAAAACAGAGAAAGCACACATTGGAGACTTAACAGCCCACCTGAAATCTCTAGAATAAACAGAAGCAGACTCACCTAGGAGGAGTAGAAGACTGGAAATATTCAAACTGAGGGCCGAAATCAACAAAATAGAACAATCCAAAGAATCCAAAGAATCAATGAAACAAAAAGCTGGTTTCTGGAGAAAATCAACAAGATTGATAAACCCCTATCCAAACTAATCAAACGGCAGAGAGAGAATATGCAAATTAATTAGATCAGAAATGAAAAGGGAAATTCAGAGAATCATTAGATCTTACTACAAAAGCCTGTATACCATAAAACTGGAACATGTAAAAGAAATGGACACTTTTTTAGATAAATACCATGTACCAAAGTTAAACCGGGACCAGTCAGACAATCTAAATAGACCTGGTAGTCGTGAAGAATTAGAAGATGTTATAAAAAACCTCCCTACCAAAAAGAGCCCAGGACCAGATGGTTTCAATGCGGAATTCTACCAGAACTTCCAAGAAGACCTAATACCTATACTCCTGAAGGTATTTCACAATATAGAAACAGAAGCGTCACTACCAAATTCCTTTTATGAAACTATCGTTACTCTGATACCAATACTACACACTCTACCAGGAAAGAGAATTACAGGCCAATCTCACTCATGAACATCGACGCAAAAATCCTCAACAAAATACTGGCAAACCTAATCCAACAACACATTACAAAATTATCCATTATGATCAAGTAGGCTTCATCCCAGAGATTCAGGGCTTGTTCAACATAAGAAAATCTATCAATGTAATCCATCATATAAATAAGCTGAAAGACAAAAAAAACATATGATAATTTCATTAGATGCAGAAAAAGCATTTAACAAAATTCAACATCCCTTTATGATAAAAGTCTTGGAGAGACTAGGGATACAAGGGTCATACCTAAATATAATAAAAGCTATATACAGCAAGCCGACAGCTAACATCCAATTAAACGGAGAGAAACTCAAAGCCATCCCACTAAACTCAGGAACACGACAAGGCTGTCCACTCTCGCCATACCTCTTCAATATAGTGCTTGAAGTTCTAGCAATAGCAATAAGACAACATAAGGAGATCAAGGGGATTCAAATTGGAAAGGAAGAAGTTAAACTTTCGTTATTTGCAGATGATATGATAGTGTACATAAGTGACCCCCAAAATTCCACCAAAGAACTTGTACAGCTGATAAATACCTTCAGTAATGTGGTAGGATACAAGATCAACTCCAAAAAATCAGTTGCCCTCCTATACACAAAGGATATGGAAGCAGAGAGGGAAATCAGAGAATCAACACCTTTCACGATAGCCACAAACAGCATAAAATATCTTGGGGTAACTCTAACCAAGGAAGTGAAAGATCTATTTGACAAGAACTTTAAGGCATTGAAGAAAGAAATTGAAGAGGATACCAGAAAATGGAAGGATCTCCCTTGCTCTTGGATTGGGAGGATCAACATAGTAAAAATGGCAATTCTACCAAAGGCAATTTATAGATTCAATGCAATCCCCATCAAGGTCCCATCAAAATTCTTCACAGCTCTTGAAAGGACAATAATCAATTTTATATGGAAAAACAAAAAACCCAGGAAAGCCAAAACAATCCTATACAATAAAGGATCTTCGGGAGGCATTACCATCCCCGACTTCAAACTCTATTACAGAGCTACAGTAATGAAAACAGTGTGGTACTGGCATAAAAACAGAGAAGTCGACCAATGGAATCGCATAGAAGACCCGAATTTTAACCCACAAACATATGATCACCTGATTTTCGATAAAGGAGCTAAAAGTATACAATGGAAGAAGGAAAGCATCTTCAACAAATGGTGCTGGCACAACTGGATGTCAACCTGTAGAAGAATGAAAATGGACCCATATCTATCACCTTGCACAAAACTCAAGTCCAAATGGATCAAAGACCTAAATATCAGTCCGAACACACTGAACCTGATAGAAGAGAAAATGGGAAGTACCCTACAACAGATGGGTTAAGTTTAGGGTTAGGTTTAAGGTTAGGGTTATGTTTAGGGTTAGGTTAGTGTTAGGGTTAGTGGTCGCGTTAGGGTTAGGGTTAGGGTTAGGGTTAGGGTTAGGGTTAGGGTTAAGGTTAGGATTAGGGTTGGGCTAGGGTTAGGGTTAGGGTTAGGATTATGTTTTATGATTACTGGTTACTGGTTAGGGTTAATGGTTACTGTTTCCTGGTTACAGTTACTGGTTACTGGTTAGGGTTAGGGTTATGTTAGGGTTAGGTTTAGGGTTAGGTATTAGGGTTAGGGTTAGGGTATGGGTCAGTGTTAGGGGTTAGGGTTAGGGTTATATATTATGATTACTGGTTACTGGTTAGGGTTAATGGTTACTGTTTACTAGTTACGGTTACTGGTTACTGGTTAGGGTTAGCGTTAGGGTTAGGGTTAAATTTAGGGGTAGGGTTAGGGGTAGGATTAACATTAGCGTTAGGGTTAAGTTTAGGGTTAGGATTAGGGTTAGGATTATGTTTAGGGTTAGGGTTAGTATTAGGTTTAGGGTGAGCATTAGAGTTAGGCTTATGGTCAGGGTTAGGTTTATGGTTGAGTTTAGAGTTTAGGATTAGGGTTAGGGTTAGTTTATGTTTTATTTTTACTGGTTACTAGTTAGGGTTACTGGTTACTTGTTACTGGTTAGCATTACTGGTTACTGGTTATTCGTTACTAGTTAGGGTTAGGGTTAGGGTTTAGAGTTCGGATAGGGTTAGGGTTAGGTTTAGGATTAGGATTAGTATTAGGTTTAGGGTTAGCGTTAGAGTTAGGCTTATGGTCAGGGTTAGGTTTATGGTTGAGTTTAGAGTTTAGGATTAGGGTTAGGGTTAGGTTTATGTTTTATTTTTACTGGTTACTAGTTAGGGTTACTGGTTACTTGTTACTGGTTATCGTTACTGGTTACTGGTTACTCGTTACTAGTTAGGGTTAGGGTTAGGGTTTAGAGTTCGGGTAGGGTTAGGGTTGGGTTTAGGGTTAGGGTACGTGTTAGGTTATGGTTAAGGTTAGAGGTTATGGTTGAGTTAGGTAAGGGTTTTGGTTAGCATTAAGATTAGGGTTAATGTTAGGGTTAGGTTTAGGGGTTTGGGTTGGGTTAGGGTTTAGGTTAGGGTTAGGGTTAGGGTTAGGATTAGGGTTATGTTATATGATTAATGGATACTGTTTACTGGTTAGGGTTACTGGTTACTGGTTATAGTTAAGGTTTTTGTTAGGGATAGAAGTTAAGGTTGGGTTAGGGTTAGGGTTAGGATTAGAAGTTAGGGTTGGGTTAGTGTTAGGGTTTGTTTTAGGTTAGGGTTAGGATTACGGTTAGGTATAGGGTTAGGGTTAGGGTTAGGGTTCGGGTTAGGGTTAGGGTTCCGGTTCGGGTTAGGGTTAAGGGTTAGGGTTGTGTTAGGGTTTGTGTTGGGTTAGGTTTAGGTTTTGGGTTAGGTTTAGGGTTACGGTTAGGGTAAGGTTTAAGGCTATGTTTTATGATTACTGGTTACTTGTTATGGTTACTGGTTACTGGTTAGGGTTACTGGTTACTTGTTAAGGGTTACTGGTTAGGGTTAAGGTTAGGGTTACGGCTTAGTGTTGTGTTAGGGTCAGTGTTAGGTTTGGGGTTAGGGTTTGGATTAGGGTTAACGTTACAGGTTAGGGTTAGGGTTAGGGGTAGGGTTATCTTTTATGATTACTGGATACCAGTTATGGCAACTGTTTACTGGTTACCGGTTAGGGTTACTGGTTACTAGTTACGGGTTAATGGTTAGGGTTAGGGTTAGCGTTAGGATTAGCGTTAGTGTTAGGGCTAGGATTAGGTTTAGGGTTAGGGTTAGGGTTAGCATTATGGTTAGTGCTAGGATTAGGGTTAGGTTTAGGATTATGTTTTATGAATACTGGTTACTGGTTATGGTTACTGGTTACTGGTTAATGTTTAGTGGTTAGGGTTATGGTTAGGTTTAGGGTTAGGGTTAGGCTTAGCATTAGGTTAGGTTTAAGGTTAGGGTTAGGGCTCGGGTTAGGGTTAGGGTTAGTGTTAGCGTTAGGGTTAGGGTTAGGGTTACAGTTACGGTTAGGATTTAGGGTTTGTGTTAGTGTTAGGTTTATGTTTCATGTTTACTGGTTAATAGTTAGGGTTACTGGTTACTCTTTACTGGTTAGGGTTACTGGTTACTAATTACTGGTTACTTGTAAGGCTTAGGTTTGTGTTAGGATTTAGAGTTGGGTTAGGTTTAGCGTTAGGTTTAGGGTTAAGGTTAGGGGTTAAGGTTAGGGGTTATGGTTGGGTTAGGTAAGGGTTTTGGTTAGAGTTAGGATTAGGGTTAGGGTTAGGTTTAGGGTTAGGGGTTAGTGTTTTGTTAGGGTTTAGGTTAGTGTTATGGTTATGGTTAGGATTAGGGTTAGGGTTGAGTTAGGGTTTAGGATTAGGGATAGGGTTAGGTTTATGTTTTATTATTACTGGTTACTAGTTAGGGTTACTGGTTACATTTTACTGGTTAGCGTTACTGGTTCCTGGTTACTCGATACATGTTAGGGTCAGGGTTAGGGTTAGGGGTTAGGGTTGTGTTAAGATTTGGGATTCTTTAGGTTGAGGGTTAGGGTTAGTGTTAGGTTAGGGTTTGAGTTGGCTTAGTGTTAGTGTTAGGGTTATGGTTAGGTTAAGGGTTAGAATTAGTGGTTAAGTTTGGGTTAGGGTTAGGGTTAGGCATAGGGTTAGTGTTAGGGTTTGGGTTAGATTTTAGGGTTAGAGGTTAGGGTTGGGTTAGGGTTAGGTATAGGGCTAGGGTTAGGGATATGGTTAGGGTTAGGGTTATGTTTTATGATTACTGGTTACTGGTTAGGGTTACTGGTTACTGGTTAAGTTTACTTGTTATTGCTTACTGGTTACTGGTTAGGGTTAGGTTTAGGTTTAGGATAAGGTTTTGGGGTTAGGGTTAGCGTTAGTGGTTAGTTTTAGGGTTAGTGTTAGGGTTAGTGTTACAGTTAGCGTTAGGTTTAGGGTTAGGTTTAGGGTTAGAGTTAGGGTTATGTTTTATTATTACTGGTTACTTGTTAGGGTTACTGGTTTCTGGTTAATGTTTGGTTTAGTGTTAGGGTTAGGGTTATGGATAGTGTTATGTTTTATGATTACTGCTTACTAGTTAGGGTTACTTGTTACTGTTTACTGGTTAAGATTACTTGTTACTGCTTACTGGTTACTGGTTATGGTTAGGGTTATGTTTTATGATTACTGCTTACTGGTTAGGGTTACTGGTTACTGGTTAAGGTTACTTGTTACTGCTTACTGGTTACTGGTTAGGGTTAGGGTTAGGATTATGTTTAGGATTAGGGTTAGGGTTAGGGTAAGTGTTAGGGTTAGGGTTAACGTTAGGGGTTAGTTTTAGGGTTAGTGTTAGGGTTAGGGTTACGGTTAGGGTTAGGTTAAGTGTTAGGCTTAGGGTTAAGGTAGGGTTATGTTTTATTATTACTGGTTATTGGTTAGGGTTACTGGTTACTGCTTTCTGGTTAATGTTAGGTTAGGGTTAGGGTTAGGGTTACGGTTAGGATTAGAGTTAGGGTTTAGTGTTAGGGTTAGTATTAGGGTTAGGGTTAGGGTTACACGTAGGGTCAGGCTTAGGGTTAGGGTTAATGTTAGGGTTAGGGTTAGAGTTAGGGTTTAGGGTTAGTATTAGGGTTAGGATTAGGGTTAGACGTAGGGTCATGCTTAGGTTTATGGTTAGGGTTAGTTATAGGGTTATGTTTATGATTACTGGTTATTGGTTAGAATTACTGGTTACTGATTAGGGTCCTGGTTACTGGTTACTGTTAGTGTTAGGGTTAGGGTTAGAATTATGATCATGTTTAAGGTTAGGTTTTTATTTAATGATTACTGGTTACTGGTTAGGGTTACTCGTTACTGGTTATTGGTTGCTGTTTAGGCTTATGGTTAGGGTTATGGTTACGGTAATATATTAGGGTTAGGGCTTAGGTTTGTGATGGAGGAAGGTCATTGAGTAATAAAGAAACTGCTTCTCTGGCCCTGATAGGTTAAAGCACAGATTGCAGGAGTTAACAGAATAGAATTCTGGGAGAAAGCGGAAGTGAGGTCAGACTCTGCTCTGCTCCCGGAGAGACCTGACAGCTCTGCTCTCTGGAGTAGAGATGCCAGGCTCTGCTCTCCCAGGCAATTCCGACCCAGGATGGACGTAGGCTAGAATCTCCCCAGTAAGAGCACCTTGGGGTGCTTACACACATCATTAGAAATGGGCTAGTCCACGTGCGAAAATTAGCCTGTAAGGGCTAGAGTTCATGGGCCAAGCCGTTCTTAAATGAACACAGTTTGTGTGTTGTTATTTCGGGCATGAGCTAGCAGGCAGCTGGGGTGCTGGCGACGCAGCCCCACCGTTGCTCCTATTTCAACAGATGGCTGCCCAATGTGAGGATGACTGAATCCACAAAAAGCCTGAGAAAGCTTGGTAAAGAGTAAAGCATGTTTGTTTTCTTGATAGCAGAAATTTCTTGGGTCTACTCTGCTTGCTAGAGGCAAGCAAGTGCTCTCATCTAAGAGAGGCTTCCTGACTCAACTTTAGCTGTAAAACCCTGCAGCTCATTTAGAGGTCCTGCCACAAAACACTTAAACGGTGTTGGTGAAAAGCTGAACGCATGCTTTTCGGTTTTCAGCCATAGCAGGAAAAAGTTGTGCTGTTTTAAAATGCCGGCTTTATGGTTCGTCCTGCCAGGGCAAACTCTGACTGAGGCAGGAGGGCCAACTACCGAGAGAGGACTTGACTGTTGTCTGTTGTAGCTCGCTGGCTGGCAGGGACGTTGAAACGCCATAGAATTGTGACTATCAACATGGCTACAGCCTGTATCTCCGCCATGAGGCTGGAAAGCTAAGGAATGGACTGGATCTACCTGGCAAAGCCACGGCTTTAATCCTACTCATATTGCTCAGTAATTTAAAGGCTCATATGGTCAGAAAAAGAGAGATATACAGTAAAGAGATTCAAAGACAAAGAAAAATTTTAAATGATTTACAGTGTGTTGAAAATAATATGCAGACTAAAAGTTAAAATTCTTAAAGTTAAAAAAAAAGTAAGAAAAAGAGAAGTTGTGTGTGGTAGTACACGCCTTTAATCCCAACGCTTGGAAGGCAGAGGGAGATTGACCTCTGTGACTTCAAGGTGTGATAGAACATGCCTTTAATCCCAGTGCCTAGAAGGCAGAGACAAACAGATCTACCTTTAATCCTAATGCCTGTGAGGCAGAGACAGGCAGATCTCTGAGAGTTCAAGGAGAGCCTGGTCTACAGAGTTATTCCAGGTCAAAGAGATACAGAGAATATAAAGTAAAAGTACAAATAAACGAAGTAGAGGTTAAAGTAAAGTGTACAAAGATGGAAAATACACAGAGAATCTTGATACTGTATACTATTATGCTCTCTTTGAATTGTTTGATTGCTGAGGAGGGAGCAACAAATGCTAAAAGATATTTGTTTATGAATGCTGCTGAACTAATCCATCATAGAGATTTTGATGCCTTGACTTTGAAATTTGGATCTAAGGACATGATGTTTTCAAAAGGAGTTTCTTATTTTGTTTTCACAAAGGATGAGACCAACATTTCTTCTATTCTGTTCATTTCTTCTATTCTGATATGGTATGATGGACCACGCCCTCCTGAAGTGTTGCTATGAACATCTTCAGAAAATTGCTTCGCTCAACTGCCAACTGAGATGAAACTAGCACACAGGTTATACTATGAAAGACCTAATTAACGACGCCTCCATTCAGCAGGAAGCAGTTTGGAGAGAAAAAACTGCACCCGTGTTCCCAAATATGGTTTATAAACGTTCTTTTACATTTAAAGGGGGATATGACATAGATATGAATAATTTGCATTAGTATAGATTTTGCTTTACTTATAGAGATTTAAGGTCAGTGTTGTTATATGTTTATGTGTTTCTGATCTTTATTAAGGTATTGTGATTACTGGTTACTGGTTAGGGTTACAGTCAGTTTTAGCGGTTAGGGTTAGTTTTAGGGTTATGTTTTATGATTACTGGTTACTTGTTAGGGTTACTGGATACTGGTTACTGGTTAGGGTTACTGGTTACTTGTTACTGGTTAGGGATACTGGCTACTGGTTACTGGTTACTGGTTAGGGTTAGGGTTAGAGTTATGGTTAGGGTTATGTTTTATGATTACTGGTTATTGGTTAGGGTTACTGGTTACTGGTTAGGGTTAGGTTTCAGTTTAGGGTTAGGGTTAGGTAAGGGTTCGGGGTTAAGGTTAGGGTTAGGGGTTAGGGTTAGGGTTAGTAGTAGGGTTAGGGTTACGGTTAGGGTTAGGTTTAAGGTTAGGCTTAAGGTTAGGGTTAGGTTTATTTTTAATGATTACTGGTTACTGGTTAGGGTTACTGGTTAATGGTTAGGGTTAGGCGTTAGGTTTCAGGTTAGTGTTAGGGTTAGGGTTACGGTTAGGGTTAGTGTTAGGGTTAGGGTTAGGCTTAGGGTTATAGTTAGGGTTATGTTTTATGATTACTGATTACTAGTTAGGGTTACAAGTTACTGGTTAGGGTTAGTTTAGCGTTAGTGTTAGGGTTAGGGGTTAAAATTAGAGTTCGTTTCAGGATTAGGGTTAGGGTTAGCATTACGGTTAGTGTTAGGGTAAGGATTAGGTGTTAGGTTTAGAATTAGGCTAAGGCTTAGGGTTATGGTTAGGTTTAGGGTTAGCATTAGGGTTCGGGTTAGGGGTTAGGGTTTGGGTTCATTTTAAGATTAGGGGTATGTTTAGCGTTACGGTTAGGGTTTGGGTTAGGGTTAGGCTTAGGGTTATTTTTAGGGTAAGGTTTTAAAATTACTGGTTACTGATTAGGGTTACTGGTTAGGGTTACTAGTTACTGGTGGCTGGTTAGGGTTACTGGCTACTGGTTACTGGTTACTGATTACTGATTGCTGGTTTGGGTTACTGGTTACTGGTTACTGGTTAGGGTTAGGGTCAGGTATAGGGTTAGTATTAGGGTTAGGGTTACAGTTAGGCTTAGTGTTAGGTTTAGGATTAGGGTTAGTATTAGGGATAGGGTTAGGTTTAGGGTAATGTTTTAGGTGTAGGTTTCGGGTTAGGGTTTGGGTTAGGATTTAGGGTTAGGTTTAAGGTTAGGGTTAGGGTTAGCGTTAGGGTTAGCTTTAGGGTTAGGGTTAGGGTGACGTGTTAGTTTTAGGCTTAGTGTTACAGTTCGGCTTAAGTTTAGGGTTATGTTTAGGATTAGGTTTATGATTTATGATTACTGGTTACTGGTTAGGATTATTGATTACTGGTTGCTGGTTCCTGGTTATTGTTAGGGTTAGGATTAGGGTTAGGTTTATGTGTTAGTGTTTCTGGTAGGGTTAGTGTTAGGTTTAGGGGTTTGGATTAGGATTAGGGTTACGGATAGGGTTAGGGTTAGGGGTTTATTTTATGGTTACTAGTTATGGGTTAGTGTTACTGGTTACTGGTTAGGGTTAGTGGTTACTGTTTAGGTTTATGGTTAGGGTTAGGGTCAGGGTCAGTGTTAACGGTTAGGCTTAAGGTTAGTTTTAGGGTTATGTTTTATGATTACTGGTTACTGGTTAGGGTTACTGGTTACTGGCTACTCCTTAGGGTTACTGGGTACTGCTTACTGGTTACTGGTTTGGGTTAAGGTTAGGTATATGATTAGGGTTAGGGTTAGCATTAGGGGTTAGGGTTTGGGTTAAGGTTAGGTTTAGGGTTATGTTTTATGATTACTGATTACTGTTATAGTTACTGGTTACTGGTTACTTGTTAGGGAGACCAGTTACTGGATACTGGTTTGGGATACTGCTTACTGGTTAATGGTTAGGGTTAGGGTTAGGGTTAGAATTAGAGTTTAGTGTTAGTGTTAGTGTTAGGGTTAGGGTTAGGGTTATGTTTTATGATTACTGGTTACTGGTTAGGGTTACTGGTTACTGGTTAAAATTACTTGTTACTGCTATTGGTTACTGATGAGGGTTAAAGTAGGTTTAGGGTTAGGGTTAGAGTAAGGGTTAGGGGTTAGTGTTAGGATTAGGGTTAGGGTTATGTTTTATGATTACTGGTTACAGGTTAGGGTTACTGCTTACTGGTTACTGGTTAGGGTTACTGCTTACTGGTTAGTGGTTACTAGTTATGGGTTACTGTTTAGGGTTACGGTTAGGGTTAAAGTTAGGGTTAGAGTAATGTTTTGTGGTTAGGGTTAGGGTTAGGGGTTAGTGTTAGGGTTAGTGTTAGGTTTAGGGTTATGGTTAGGGTTAGGGTTATGTTTTATGATTACTGGTTACTGGTTATGGTTACTAGTTACTGGTTACTTGTTAGGGTCTGGTTTAGCGTTAGGGTTAAGGTTGGGGTTAGGTTTATGGTTAGGGGTTAGAATTAGGGTTAGTTTTAGGTTTAGGTTAGGGTTAATGCTAAAGTTAGGGTTAGGGTTAGGCTTAGGCTTAGGGTTAGGGCAATGTTTTAGGGTTAGGCTTATAGTTAGGCTTAGGGGCTAGGTTTAGGGTTAGTGTTAGTGTTATGGTTACAGTTAAGATTAGGGGTTATTGTTAGGGTTAGGTTTAGGGTTAGGGTTGTGCTTTATGATTACTGGTTACAGGTTAGGGTGACTGTTTACTGGTTACTGCTTAAGGTTACTTGTTACTGCTTAGTGGTTACTGGTAATGGTTAGGGTAAGGTTTAGGGTTAGCGTTAGATTAGGGATAGGGTTAGAGTAAGGGTTAGAGGTTAGGGTTAGGGTTAGTGTTACGGTTAGGGTTATGTTTTATGATTACTGGTTACTGGTTAATGGTTACTGGTTAGGGTTAATGTTTACTGCTGAGTGGTCACGGTTAGATATAGGGTTTAGATTATGGGAAAGGGTTAGGGTTAGTGTTAGGTTTAGGGTTATGGTTAGGGTTAGTGTTAGGGTTAGGCTTAATATTAGGGTTAGGGTTATGTTTTATTATTACTGGTTACTTATTATGGATACTAGTTACTGGTTACTGTTTAGGGTTAGGGTTAGGGTTAGGGTAATGTTTAGGGTTAGGTTTAGGGTTAGGTTTAGGGGTAGGGTTAGGGTTAGTGTTAGGGATAGAGTTACAGTTTGGATTAGGATTAGGGTTAGGCTTAGGTTTAGGGTTAGGGTTAGGGTTATGTTTTAGGATTACTGGTTACTGGTTAGGGTTACTGGTTACTGGTTAGGTTTAGGCTTAAGGTTAGGGTCAGGTTTAGCATTAGGGTTATGTTTTATGATTACTGGTTACTGGTTAAATTTAGGGTTAGTGTAATGTTTTATGTTTACTTTTTACTGGTCAGAATTACGGGTTTCTGGTTCCTCGTTAGAGTTACTTGTTACTCTTTAGGGTTAAAGTTAGGGTTGTGTTTCTTGATTACTAGTTAGGGTTACTGGTTACTGGTTACTGGTTAATGGTTAGATTTAGGTTTATGGTTATGGATGGGGTAGTGTTATGTTAGCGGCAGGAGCATGGGACAGGGAACTCAGACGTTACTCATCCCTCCTACACTTCCTGGTCATCCTCAGCGTCTATACTGCCCGAAACCTCCTCTCTCTTCCTATCCCACCCAGCTTGCCTCCACAACCCACCAAGAGCGGTGCTGAGGAGTTCCATCTGGACGGTCATCGATGTTTGTGTGCTAAGGAGTTCCAGCTCGACAGGACAGTCCCTGCTTCTACACTGAATGGATACACCCAAAGACTCAGTCACAGCAAAGACTGGACCAAGACACCAGGGCTCTCCTAGCTCCATTTGAAGCAGGAGATGGGAAGGCGCCAAAGCAAAACTTCCTCCAACAACCTGAAAGGCAACATGACTTCACCAGAATCAAGGGATCCCGAAATAAGAAGAATTGTAAACCCTACCCCAGAAGAATTAGAAGAAATCGATTCAAAAGTGAATTATATGAAAATAATAGAATACCTTAAAGAAGAGGTGAAAAACTGCCATAAACAATTAGAGATTACAAACAAAAAGGTAGAGGAAATGAATAAATCACTCAAAGATACCCAACAAAACCAAGAGAGACAAGAAAAAGCAATCAAACAGGTAAGGGAAGCGGTTCAAGACTTGAAGAATGAAATGGAAATAATGAAGAAAACACAAACCGAGGGAAGGTTGGAGATGGAAAATCTGGGTAAACGAACAGGAACTACAGAGACAAGTACTACCAACAGAATACAAGAGATAGAAGAAAGAATATCAGACACTGAAGATACCATAGAGAAAATAAACACACTGATCAAAGAAAACAGCAAAACCAACAAATTCTCATCACAAAACATTCAGGAAATCTGGGACACAATAAAAATACCAAACCTAAGAATAATTGGAGTAGAAGAAGGAGAAGAAGTGCAGCTCAACGGTCCAGAAAATATGTTTAATAAAATTATAGAAGAAAACTTTCCCAACCTAAAGAAAGATGTACCTATGAAGGTTTAAGAAGCACACAGAACACTGAATAGGCTGGATCAAAACAAAAAAATCCCATCGCCATATGATAAACAAAACACAAAGCATACAGAATAAAGAAAGAATATTAAGAGCCGCAAAGGAAAAAGGCCAAGTTACTCATAAAGGTAAACATATCAGACTTACACCTGACTTCTCTATGGAAACCATGAAAGCCAGAAGGTCCTGGATAGATGTACTGCAAAAACTAAGAGACCATGGATGCAAGCCCAGACTACTATACCCAGCCAAGCTTTCATTCACTATAAATGGAGAAAACAAAATCTTCCAGGATAAAAACAAATTTAAACAATACGTAGCCACAAATCCAGCCTTACAGAAAGTAGTAGAAGGAAAATCACTAAGCAAGGAGTCCAACAATGACCACAATAACTCACACATCTAGAGACCCTTCACCAGCGCAACTCAAAGAAGGGATGCACACGAACTCTACTACTAAAAACGTGACCGGAGTTAACAACCCCTGGTCATTAATATCACTTAATGTCAATGGGCTCAACTCACCTACAAAAAGGCACAGGCTAAGAGATTGGGTATGAAAGCAGGATCCAACATTCTGCTGTTTACAAGAAACACACCTTAAACACAAAGACAGGCACCTACTCAGAATAAAGGGCTGGGAAAAGGCTTATCAAGCAAATGGACCTAAGAAACAAGCAGGTGTGGCCATACTAATTTCTAACAAAGTTGACTTCAAACTTAAATCAATCAGAAGAGATGGAGAGGCACATTTTATACTCTTAACAGTGCCGCGGACCGTCCCTCTTGGAGACCTCTATTCCAACGGGGGACCAGGGTGAAGGATAGGATAGTCAGGATACGATGCAAGGGAATGACAGACAGACACACTGTGTAGTGAGAATCTGCTGCGATTTTACTAAGATCATGCTTTCATTATATAGTATTCAAACAAAGAACAAGTCAGAACAAGTCATGAATCATTAGCTGGCACAGTATGAAAACTTCTTTTAACAATGTTTAAAAGTGTATTATCAGGAACAGGTGTTAGACACAAAGCGTCCTTAGAAGGGGAACTCTTGTCCTTGGGACTGTAAATCTCAGGCAAGTGGTTACATCTTATGAACAGAAAGTTTCTGTCTTATTCTTGCTATCATGGCCCTTTCTCCTCTTAACCCTTTATTTCATCTAGTGACCAAATATACCTAATCAGTTCTCGGCATTTGTTGAACTATATTTTTTAGTACCTTCTTAAGCGGCAGACATCATGGGGGTTGGGATCTAGCAAGCCTATCCATAAAGTGGAAAGTAAATATAAGTCTTTGTCTGTTAACATTAACCCATCTATTCCCTTGCTCATCATAGGCTCCTGTATAAGGAAGTGAATCAAGGAGTGCGCTGGGGAATTCTCTCTAACTCTCCTTTTCTCTCTAAATCTGATTCACTATGACGATTCCTTCGTAACATATCAACTTTAGCAGTTTCTGTTTTATAATTAATAAAGTTTCCCAGGCTCATGTGGCGTGGGGCATACTTTATTTCCTCAAGGACTGCTCCAATGAACGGTGGAGTTGAGCCAAGGACGTACTTTGATTTCTTGGTAAGCGGTCAGTTAAAAATAGGAAAGATAAGAAATACAGAGAGAAATCCATGCAGGGTGCCAGAAGGGCTCGCTCCCAAGGCTATCTCCAGACACGAGATTTGCCTATGGCATCAGGTCTTTTCTCGACTGCTGATTGCCAGGGAGACCACCTGGGGCTTCACTCCAAGAAGCGCTAACCCCAATCCTTCAGCAGGCAAAAGCCAGAGCAGAGGCATTTTGTCACTACACGGCAGTCACTGCTGTGGACGTGGCATAACAGGAGCAATTCATCAGGAGGAAGTCTCAGTCCTGAATATCTATGCCCCTAATATAAAAGCACCCACATATGTAAAAGAAACATTACTAAAACTCAAGGCAGCCATCAAACCGCACACACTAATAGGAGGAGACTTCAACACTCCTCTTTCACCAATGGACAGGTCAATCAGACAGAAACGTAACAGAGAAATTAGAGAGTTAATGGAGGTAATGAATCAATTGGACTTGACAGACATCTATAGAATATTCCACACAAATAGGAAATAATATACCTTCTTCTCTGCAGCCCATGGAACCTTCTCGAAAATTGACCACATACTCGGTGGCAAAGCAATCTTCCACAGTTACAAAAAAATATTAGTAACCACCTGTGTCTTATCAGATCACCATGGATTAAAGTTAGAATTCAAAAACAATGCTACCCCCAGAAAGCCTACAAACTCATGGAAACTGAACAGTCAACTACTGAACCATACCTGGATTAAGGAAGAAATAAAGAAATTAAAGTCTTACTTGAATTCAATGAAAATAAAGAAACCACATACTCAAACTTATGGGACACTCTGAAAGCAGTCCTGAGAGGAAAGTTCATAGCACTAAGTGCCCACTTAAAGAAAACAGAGAAAGCACACATTGGAGACTTAACAGCCCACCTGAAAGCTCTAGAAAAAAAGAAGCAGACTCACCTAGGAGGAGTAGAAGACTGGAAATAATCAAACTAGGGCCGAAATCAACAAAATAGAAACACAGAAAACAATCCAAAGAATCAATGAATCAAAAAGCTGGTTCCTGAAGAAAATCAACAAGATTGATAAACCCCTATCCAAACTAATCAAATGGCAGAGAGAGAATATGCAAATTAATAAGATCAGAAATGAAAAGGGGGACATAACCACAGACACAGAGGATATTCAGAGAATCATTAGATCTTACTACAAAAGCCTGTATGCCACAAAACTGGAAAATGTAAACGAAATGGACACTTTTTTAGATAAATACCATGTACCAAAGTTAAACCAGGACCAGGTGGACAATCTAAATAGACCTGTTAGTCGCGAAGAAATAGAAGATGTTATAAAAAACCTCCTCACCAAAAAGAGCCCAGGACCTGATGGTTTCAGTGCGGAATTCTACCAGAACTTCCAAGAAGACCTAATACCTATACTCCTTAAGGTATTTCACAATATAGAAACAGAAGAGTCACTACCTAATTCCTTTTATGAAACTACTGTTACTCTGATACCAAAACCACACAAAGACTCTACCAGGAAAGAGAATTACAGGCCAATCTCACTCATGAACATCGACACAAAAATCCTCAACAAAATACTGGAAAACCGAATCCAACAACACATTTAAAAAAGTATCCATTATGATCAAGTAGGCTTCATCCCAGAGATGCAGGGCTGGTTCTACATACAAAAATCTATCAATGTAATCCATCATATAAATAAGCTGAAAGAAAAAAACCATATGATCATTTCATTAGATGCTGAAAAAGCACTTGACAAAATTCAACATCCCTTTATGATAAAAGTCTTGGAGAGACTAGGGATATAAGGGTCATACCTAAATATAATAAAAGCTATATACAGCAAGCCGAGAGCTAACATCCAATTAAACGGAGAGAAACTCAAAGCCATCCCACTTAACTCAGGAACACGACAAGGCTGTCCACTCTCACCATACCTCTTCAATATAGTGCTTGAAGTTCTAGCAATAGCAATAAGACAACATAAGGAGATCAAGGGGATTCGAATTGGAAAGGAAGAAGTTAAACTTTCGTTATTTGCAGATGATATGATAGTGTACATAAGTGACCCCCAAAATTCCACGAAAGAACTTGTACAGCTGATAAATATCTTCAGTAATGTGGCAGGATACAAAATCACCTCCAAAAAAATCAGTAGCCCTCCTATACACAAAGGATATGGAAGCAGAGAGGGAAATCAGAGAAGCATCACCTTTCACGATAGCCACAAACAGCATAAAATATCTTGGGGTAACTCTAACCAAGGAAGTGAAAGATCTATTTGACAAGAACTTTAAGGCATTGAAGAAAGAAATTGAAGAGGATACCAGAAAATGGAAGGATCTCCATTGCTCTTGGATTGGGAGGATCAACATAGTAAAAATGGCAATTCTACCAAAGGCAACTTATAGATTCAATGACCATCAAGGTCCCATCAAATTCTTCACAGATCTTGAGAGGACAATAATCAATTTTATATGGAAAAACAAAAAACCCAGGATAGCCAATACAATCCTATACAATAAAGAATCTTCTGGAGGCATTACCATCCATGACTTCAAACTCTATTACAGAATACAGTAATGAAAACAGTGTGGTACTGGCATAAAAACAGAGAAGTCGACCAATGGAATCGCATAGAAGACCCGAATTTTAACCCACAAACATATGATCACCTGATTTTCGATAAAGGAGCTAAAAGTATACAATGGAAGAAAGAAAGCATCTTCAACAAATGGTGCTGGCACAACTGGATGTCAACCTGTAGAAGAATGAAAATGGACCCATATCTATCACCTTGCACAAAACTCAAGTCCAAATGGATCAAAGACCTAAATATCAGTCCGAACACACTGAACCTGATAGAAGAGAAAGTGGGAAGTACCCTACAACAGATGGGCACAGGAGATCGCTTCCTATGTATAACCCAAGCAGCAAAGACACTAAGGGCAACACTAAACTTTGAGTTAGGGTTAGGGTTAGGGTTATGTTTTATGATTACTGGTTAATGCTTAGCGTTACTGGTTACTGGTTACTGTTTACAGTTACTTGTTACTGCTTACTAGTTACTGATTAGGGTTATGGTTAGGTTAGGGTTAGTGTAAGGGTTAGGGATTATTGTTAGGGTTAGGGTTATGTTTTATGATTATTGGTTACTGGTTGGGGTTACTGGTTACTCGTTACTGGTTACAGTTATCGGTTACTGGTTACTGGTTAGTTTTTACTGGTTAGTGGTTACTGGTTATGGTTAGTGTTAGGGTTAGGGTTATGGTTAGGGTAATGTTTTAGGGTTCCTGTTAGGGTTAGGGTTAGTGTTAGAATTAATGTTAGTGTTAGGGTTACGGTTAGAGTTAGAGTTATGGTTAGGCTTAGGGTTATGGTTAGGCGTAGGGTTAGGGTTCTATTTTATGATTTCTGGTTACTGGTTAGGGTTACTAGTTACTGGTTACTGGTTAGGGTTAGGTTAACGTTAGGGTTAGGATTATGGTTAGGGGTTAGGTTTAGGGTGAGTTTTAGGTTTAGGGTTAGTGTTAGCGTTAAGGTTAGGGAGAGGGTTAGGGTTAGGGTTAGGGCAATGATTAAGGGTTAGGGTAAGGGTTAGGGTTAGGGCTAGGGTTACTGTTATGTTTTATGATTACTGGTTATTGGTTAGTGTTACTGGTTACTGGTTACTGATTTGGGTTAATGTTAGGGTTAGGGTTTGGGTTAGCATTAGGTTTAGGTGTTAGTGTTAAGGTTAGTGTTAGGGTTAGACTTATGTTTTATGATTACTGGTTACTGGTTAGGGTTACTGGTTACTGGTTACTGGTTAGGGTTACTTGTTACTGTTTAGTGGTTAGGATTAGGGTTAGGTTTAGGGTTAGTATTTGGGTTAGGGTAAAAGTTAGGGGTTAGGGTTAGTGTTATGTTTTATGATTACTGTTTACTGGTTAGGGTTACTGGTTCCTTGTTACTGGTTAGGGTTACTGGTTACTGTTTAGGGTTACTTCCTACTGGTTACTTGTAACTGGTTAAGGTTACTGGTTACTGGTTAAGGTTACTTGTTACTGCTTACTTGTTACTGGTTGTGGTTAGGGTTAGGGGTTAGGCTTAGGGTTAGGGTTAGGATAAGGGTTAGGGTTTAGGGTTAGGGTTATGGTTAGGGTTAGGTTTATGGTTAGGCTTATGGTTAGGGTTAGGGATATGTTGTATTATTACTGGTTACTGGTTAGGGTTACTGGTTACTGGTTTCTGGTTAGGGTTAGGTTTAGTGTTAGGGTTAGGGTAGGGTTAGAGTCACGGGTTAGTGTTAGCGTTAGTTTTAAGGTGAGGGTTAGGGTTAGACTTAGGGTCAGAGTTAGGGTTAGGGTTAGGTGATAGGTTTAGAGGTAGGTTACTGGTTACCGCTTATTGTTAGGGTTAGGGTTAGGGTCAGGATTAGGGTTAGGTTTATGTTTAATGATTACTGGTTACTGGTTAGGGTTACTGGTTATTGGTTAGGGTTAGGGTTAGATGTTAGGTTGAGGGTTAGTGTTAGTATTAGGATTACGTTTAGACTTAGTGTTAGGGTTACAGTTAGGCTTAGGGTTATGCTTAGCGTTATGTTTTATGATTAATGGTTACTGGTTGGGTTACTGGTTATTGGTTAGGGTTAGGTTTAGTGTTAGGGTTAGGGTTAGTTTTAGGATTAGTTTTAGGATTAGGGTTAGGGTTAGCATTACGGATAGGGTTAGGGTTAGGTGTTAGGTTTAGAGTTAGCCTTAGGGATAGGGTTACGGTTAGGGTTAGGGTTAGGTTTAGGGGTTAGGGTTAGGGTTAGTTTTAGGATTAGGTTTAGGGTTAGCGTTACGGTTAGGGTTAAGTTTAGGGTTAGGCTTAGGGTAATGATTAGGGTTAGGTTTTAAGATTACTGGTTCCTGGTTATTGTTACTGGTTACTGGTTAGGGTTACTGGCTACTGGTTACTAGTTACTGGTTACTGGTTAGGGTTACTGGTTAGGGTTACTGGTTACTCCTTTTTTGTTACTGGTTAGGGTTAGTGTTAGGTATAAGGTTAGGGTTAGGGTTACAGTTAGGGTTACTGTTAGGGTTAGGGTTATTTTTAGGATTATAGTTAGGGTTAGGTTTAAGGTAATGTTTTAGAGGTAGGTTTAGTGTTAGTGTTATGGTTAGGAGTTAGGGTTAGTGTTAGGGTTATTGATTACTGGTTGCTGGTTACTGGTTAGGGTTAGTGGTAGGATTAGGGTTAGGTTTAGGGTTTGTGTTACGGTTAGTGTTAGTATTAGCATTAAGGTTTAGGGTTAGGGTTAGGGTTAGGTTAGGGATAGGGTTAGGGTTAGGTTTAGGGGATTGTTTTAGGATTAGTGTTAGGGTTAGGGTTAGTGTTAGGGTTAGGGTTAGGGTTAGGTTTAGGGTAATGTTTTAGCATTAGCGTTAGGGTTAGGTTTAGGGTTATGTTTTAGCATTAGCGTTAGGGTTAGGTTTAGGGTTAAGGTTAGGGTTAGGGTTACAGTTATGTTTAGCGTTAGAGTTATGGTTAGGCTTATGGTTACGGTTAGGTTTATGATTTATGATTACTGGTTACTGGTTAGGGTTACCAGTTACTGGTTAAGGTTAGGTTTAGTGTTAAAGTAAGGCTTAGGGTTAGGGTTATGTTTTATGATTACTGTTTACTGCTTAGGGTTACTGGTTAATGATTACTTCTTATGGTTAGGTTTAGGGTTAGTGTTAGTGTTATGTTTTATGGTTACTGGTTATGGATTAGGGTTACTGGTTACTGATTACTGGTTATTGGTTAGGGTTAGGTTTAGGGTTAGGGTCAGGGTCATGGTTAGGGGTTAGGGTTAGGGTTAGTTTTAGAATTAGGTTTAGGGTTAGGCTTAGGGTTATGGTTACTGTTATGTTTTATAATTACTGGTTACTGGTTTGGGTTACTGGTTACTGGTTACGGTTAGTTTTCGTGTTAGGTTTAGGTTTCGGTTTAGGGTTAGGGGTTAGTGTTAGGGTTAGTTTTAGGATTAGGGTTAGGGTTAGCATTACGGTTAGGGTCAGGGTTAGGGTTAGGTATTAGGTTTAGCGTTAGGCTTAGGTTAGGGTTACAGTTAGGGTTAGGGTTAGGTTTAGGTTTAAGGTTAGTGTTAGGATTAGGTTTAGAGTGTACGTTACGGTTAGGGTTAAGTTTAGGGTTAGGGTTAGGCTTAGGGTAATGGTTATGGTTAGGTTTTAAGATTACTGGTTCCTGGTTATTGTTACTGGTTACCTGTTAGGGTTACTGGTTACTAGTTACTGGTTACTGGTTAGGGTTACTGGTTACTGGTTAGGGTTACTGGTTACTGATTATTTGTTACTGGTTAGGGTTAGTGTTAGGTATAAGGTTAGGGTTAGGGTTACTGTTAGGGTTAGGGTTAGGGTTAGGATTAGGGTTAGGGTTAGGTTTAAGGTAATGTTTTAGGGATAGGTTTAGTGTTAGGGTTAGGGTTAGGAGTTAGGGTTAGTGTTAGGGTTACTGATTACTGGTTGCTGGTTACTGGTTAGGGTTAGGGTTAGGATTAGGGTTAGGTTTAGGGCTTAAGGTTTGTGTTAGGGTTAGTGTTAGTATTAGGGTTAGGGATTAGGGTTATGATTAGGGTTAGGGTTAGGGTTAGATTAGGGATAGGGTTAGGGTTAGGTTTAGGGATTTGTTTTAGCATTAGTTTTAGGGTTAGGGTTAGGGTTAGTGTTAGGGTAAGTGTTAGGGTTAGGGTTAGGTTTAGGGTAATGTTTTAGCATTAGCGTTAGGGTTAGGTTTAGGGTTAGGTGTTAGGGTAAGGGTTACATTTATGGTTAGTGTTAGAGTTAAGCTTAGGCTTATGGTTACGGTTAGGTTTATATTTTATGAATACTGGTTACTGTTTAGGGTTACCGGTTACTGGTTAGGGTTAGGTTTAGTGTTAAGTTAGGGTTAGGTTTAGGGTTTAGGTTTAGAGTTAGTTTTAGGTTTAGGTTTAGGGTTAGCGTTAGGGTTTGGGTTAGGGTTACAGTAAGAGTTAGGTGTTAAGGTTAGTGTTAGGGTTAGAGTGAGGGTTATGGTTAGTGTTAGGGTTAGCGTTGGGCTTAGGGTTAGGGTTACGGTTATGTTTTATGATTACTGTTTACTGCTTAGGGTTACTGGTTAATGATTACTTCTTATGGTTATGTTTAGGTTTAGGGTTAGTGTTAGTGTTATGTTTTATGGTTACTGGTTATGGATTAGGGTTACTAGTTACTGATTACTGGTTACTCGTTACTGGTTACTGGTTAGGGTTAGGTTTAGGGTTAGGGTCAATGTCAGGATCAGGGTTAGGGTTAGGGTTAGTTTTAGGATTAGGTTTAGGGTTAGGCTTAGGGTTATGGTTAGTGTTATGTTTTGTAATTACTGGTTACTGGTTAGGGTTACTGGTTACTGGTTAGGGTTATATTTAGTGTTAGGGTTAGGTTTAGGTTTAGGGTTAGGTGTTAGTGTTAGGGTTAGTTTTAGGATTAGGGTTAGGGTTAATGTTACGGATAGGGTTAGGGTTATGTGTTTGGTTTAGAGTTAGGCTTACGGTTAGGGTTACGGTTAGGGTTAGGCTTTGAGTTAGGGTTTAGGGTTAGGGTTTGGGTTTGGGTTAGCGTTAGGCTTAGTTTTCAGGTTAGCGTTATGTTTTATGATTACTAGGCACTGGTTTGGGTTACTGGTTACTGGTTAAGGTTACTTGTTACTGCTTACTGGTTACTGGCTAGGGTTAGGGTTAGGGATAGTGTAAGTGTTAGGGGTTACGGTTAGGGATTAGGGTTAGGGTTAGGATTAGGGATAGGGTTACGGTTAGGGTTAGGGTTAGGGTTATGGTTAGGGTTTAGGGTTAGGGTTAGTTTTAGTATAAGCATTAGGGTTAGCGTTACGGTTAGGGTTAGGTTTAGGGTTAGGGTTAGGGTTAGGTTTTAAGATTACTGGTTAGTAATTAGGGTTACTGGTTACTGGTTAGGGTTACTGGCTACTGTTTACTGGTCACTGGTCACTGATTACTGGTTTGTTTTACTGGTTACTGGTTACTGGTTAGGGTTACTGATTACTGCTTAGTTGTTACTGGTTAGGGTTAGGGTTAGGTATAGGGTTAGGGTTACGGTTACGTTTAAGGTTAGTGTTAGGGTTAGGATTATGATTAGGATTATTTTTAGGGTTAGGTTTAGGGTAATGTTTTAGTGGTAGGTTTAGTGTTAGAGTTAGTGTTAGTGTTTGGGGTTAGGGTTAGTTCTAGGGTTAGCGTTAGGGTTAGGTTTAGGGTTAGGGATAGGGTTAGAGTTCGGTGTTAAGGTTAGGAGTTAGGGTTAGGGTTACTGTTAGGGTTAGGGTTAGGGTTAGCGTAGGCTTAGTGTTCGGTTTAGGGTTACATTTTATGATTACTGGTTACTGCTTAATGTTACTGGTTACTGGTTACGGTTAGGTGTAGGTTTAGGGTTAGTGTTATTGTTATGTTTTATGGTTACTGGTTACTGATTAGGGTTACTGGTTACTGGTTACTGCTTAGGGTTAGGGTTAGGGTCAGGGTCACGGTTAGGGGTTAGTGTTAGGGTTATGTTTTATGGTTACTTGTTACTGGTTAGAATTACTGTTTACTGATTAGGGTTACTGGATAAAGGTTACCGCTTAGGGTTAGAGTTAGGGTAAGGGTTAGGGTTAGGGTCATGGTTAAGGTTAAATTTATGTTTAATGATTACTGGTTACTGGTTAGGGTTACTGGTTACTGGATGGGTAACTGGTTACAGGTTAGTGTTAGGTTTAGCGTTAGGGTTAGGGTTAGGGGTTAGGTTTAGTGTTAGTTTTAGTGTCAGGGTTAGCCTTACGGTTAGGTTTAGGGTTAGGTTTAGGGTTTGCGGTAGGGTTAGGGTTAGGGTTAGAGGTTAGGGTAATGTTTTACGGTTAGGGATAGGGTTAGGGTTAGGTTTAGGGTTAGGTTTAGGCATTAGGGTTAGGGTTAGTGTTAGGGTTAGGGTTACAGTTAGCATTATTTTTAGGGTTATGATTAGGCTTAGGGTTATGGTTAAGGTAATGTATTATGATTACTGGTTATTTGTTAGGGTTACTGGTTACTGGTTTAGGTTAGGTTTAGCGTTTCGGTTAGGGTTAGGGTTAGGTTAAGCGTTAGGGTTAGGGTTAGTTTTAGGGTTAGTCTTAGGGTTAGCATTACGGTTAGTGTTGGTGTTAGGGTTAGGGTTAGGTGGTAGGTTTAGAGTTAGGCTTAGGGTTAGGGTTAGGGTTAGGGTTAGGTTTATTTTTTATGGTTTCTAGT
This sequence comes from Alexandromys oeconomus, assembly GCA_963919705.1. Lineage (NCBI taxonomy): Eukaryota > Metazoa > Chordata > Mammalia > Rodentia > Cricetidae > Alexandromys > Alexandromys oeconomus. The sequence goes on along the minus strand of CAWTZB010000265.1, from coordinate 194,368 downwards.
TACAGGTTAGGGTTACAGGTTACTGGTTACTGGTTACTTGTTAGAGTTAGGGATAAAATTAGTGTCAGTGTTAGGGGTTAGGGTTAAGGTTAGGGTTATGTTTTATGATTACTGTTTACTGGATAGGGTACTGGTTACTGGTTACTGATTATGGTTACTGGTTACTGATTACTTGTTAGGGTTACTGGCTACTGGTTACTTGTTAGTGTTAGGGTTAGTTTTAGGGATATGGTTAGGGTTATATTTTATGATTACTGGTTACTGGTTAAGGTTACTTGTTACTGATTACTGGTTAAGGCTACTAGTTACTGCTTACTGGTTCCTGATTAGGGTTAGGGTTAGGCATTAGGATTAGGGTTAGTGTTAGGTTAGGTTTACGATTAGGTTTCGTATTAGGGTTAGGGTTAGGCTTAGGGTTATGGTTAGGGTTATGTCATATGATTAATGGTTACTGGCTAGGGTTACTGGTTACAGGTTACTGGTTAGCGTTAGGTGTAGTATTAGGGTTAGGGTTACGGTTAGTGTTTAGGGTTATGGATAGTTTTAGGATTAAGGTTAGGGTTAGCGTTACTTTTAGGGTTAGGTTTAGCTGTTAGGTTTATAATTAGGCTTAGGGTTAGTGTTACAGTTAGTGTTAGGTTTAGGGTTAGGGGTTAGGGTTAGGGTTAGAGTTAGGTTTTAAGATTACTGGTTACTGGTTAGGGTTAATGGCTACTTGTTACTGGTTACTGGTTACTGGTCACTGGTTACTGGTTAGGGGTATTAGTTACTGCTTACTTGTTACTCTTAGGGTTAGGGTTGGGTATAGGGTTAGGGTCGGGGTTATGGTTAGGGTTAGTGTTAGGTTTAGGATTAGGGTTAGGATTAGGGTTAGTGTTAGGTTTAGGGTAATGATTTAGTGGTAGGTTTGGGTTAGGGGTTAGGTTTAGGGTTAGTTTTAGGGTTAGGGTTAGCGTTAGGGTTAGGGTTATGTTAATGATTACTGGTTACTGCTTAGGGTTACTGGTTACTGGTTAGTGGTTAGGGTTAGGGTTAGGGTTAGGGTCAGGGTCAGGGTTACGGGTTAGGGGTTAGGGTTATGGTTAGTGTTAGGGTTATGTTTTATTACTGTTTACTGGCTAGAATTACTGGTTACTGCTTTTGGTTACTGGTTATTGGTTACCGCTTAGGTTTAGAGTTAGGGTTAGGGTTAGGGTTAGGGTCATGATTAGCATTACATTTATGTTTAATGTTTCCTGGTTACAGGTTAGGGTTACTGGTTACTGGTTAGGGTTACTGGTTAATGGTTACTGGTTAGGTTTAAGGTTAAAGTTTGGGATAGGGTTAGTGTAATATTTTTGAGTTAGGGTTAAAGTGAGTGTTAGGGTTATGATTAGGGTTAGGGTTAGGGTTACGTTTAGAATAATGTTTTAGTGGTAGGTTTAGGATTAGGTTTAAGGTTAGGGTTAGGGGTTAGGGTTAGGGTTAGTTTTAGGGTTAGGTCTAGGGTTAGAGTTAGGGTTAGGGTTATGGTTAGGGTTAGAGTTTGGTGTTAAGGTTAGGGGTTAGGGTTAGTGTTAGGGTTAGGGTTATGGTTAGTGTTAGGGTTAGCGTTAGGTTTAGTGTTAGGGTTATGTTTTATGATTACTGGTTACTGCTTAGGGTTACTGGTTACTGGCTTCTGGTTAGGGTTAGGTTTATGTTTAGGGTTAGTGTTAATATTATGTTTTATGGTTACTGGTTACGGATTAGGGTTACTGGTTACTGGTTAGGTTTAGGGTTAGGGTTTGGGTCCGGATTAGTGTTAGGCGTTAGTTTTCCGGTTAGTGTTAGGGTTATGTTTTATAATTACTGGTTACTGTTTAGAATTACTGGTTACTGATTAGGGTTACTGGTTACTGGTTAGGTTTAGGGTTAGAGTTAGGGTCAGGATCAGGGTTAGGGGTTAGGTTTCCGGTTAGTGTTAGGGTTATGTTTTATGATTACCGGTTACTGTTTAGAATTACTGGTTACTGATTAGGGTTACTGGTTACTGGTTACCGCTTAGGGTTAGAGTTAGGGTTAGGGTTAGGATTAGGGTTAGGGTCATGTTTAGGGTTAAGTTTATGGTTAATGATTACTGGTTACTGGTTAGGGTTACTGGTTACAGGTTAGGGTACCTGGTTACTGGTTAGAGTTAGGGTTAGGGTTAGGGTCAGGGTAATATTTTAGAATTAGGGTTAGGGTTAGTGTTAGCGTTAAGATTAGGGGTTAGGCTTTGGGTTAGTGTTAGTGTTAGTGTTATGGTTAGGGTTAGTTTTAGGGTTAGGCTTAGGAATATGTTTAGGGTTATTTTTCATTATTACTGGTTACTGGTTTGGGTTACTGGTTACTGCTTAGGGTTAGGTTTAGCGTTAGGGTTAGGGTGAGTGTTAGGGTTAGGGGTTAGGTTAAGGGTTAGTGTTGGGGTCAGGATTAGCGTTACTGTTAGGGTTAGGGTTAGGGTTAGGGGTTAGGGTTAGGGTTAGGGTTAGAGGTTAGGGTTAGGGTAATGTTTTAGGGTTAGGGATATGGTTAGGGTTTGGTTTAGGGTTAGGTTTAGGCATTAGGGTTAGGGTTATTGTTAGGGGTAGGGTTACAGTTAGGGTTAGTATTAGGGTTAGGCTTAGGCTTAGGTTTATGGTTAAGGTAATGTATTATGATTACTGGTTACTGGTTATGGTTACTGGTTACTGGTTAAGTTTAGGTTTAGCGTATCCGTTAGGATTAGGTTTAGGTTAGGGTTTAGGTTTAGGGTTAGTCTTAGGTTTAGCATTACGGTTAGTGTTAGTGTTAGGGTTCGGGTTAGGGTTAGGTGGTAGGTTTAGAGTTAGGCTTAGGGTTAGGTTTAGGGTTATGTTTTATGGTTACTGGTTATGGGTTAGGGTTACAGGTTACTGGTTACTGGTTAGACTTAGGGTTAGGATTAGTGTCAGGGTCAGGTTCAGGGTTAGGGGTTAGGGTTAGGTTAAGGGTTATGTTTTATGATTACTGGTTACTGGTTAGGGTACTGGTTACTGGTTACCGGTTACTGGTTAGTGTTAGGGTTATATTTTATGTTATTAAAAGATGTTAATTTTAGAGTTAGGCTTATGGTTAGGGTTACAGTTAGTGTTAGTGTTAGGGTTAGGGTTAGGGGTTAGGGTTAGGGGTAGGTTTAGCATCAGAGTTAGGTTTAGGGTTAGGGTGAGGGGTTAGGTTTAGGCTTAGGGTTAGGGTTTGGCTTAAGTTTATGTTTAGGGTTAGGGTTGTGTTTTATGATTACTGCTAACTGGTTAAGGTTGTTTGTTACTGGTTAGGGTTGCTGTTTACTGGTTACAGCTTAGGGTTATGGTTAGGATTAAGGTTAGGTTTATGGTTTAGGGTTAGTGTTAGGGTGAGGGAAAATATGATCATTTCATTAGATGCTGAAAAAGCACTTGACAAAATTCAACATCCCTTTATGATAAAAGTCTTGGAGAGACTAGGGAAACAAGGCTCATACCTAAATATAATAAAAGCTATATACAGCAAGCCGACAGCTAACATCAAATTAAATGGAGAGAAACTCAAAGCCATCCCACTAAACTCAGGAACATGACAAGGCTGTCCACTCTCGCCATACCTCTTCAATATAGTGCTTGAAGTTCTAGCAATAGCAATAAGACAACATAAGCGGATCAAGGGGATTCGAATTGGAAAGGAAGAAGTTAAACTTTCGTTATTTGCAGATTATATGATACTGTAAATAAGTGAACCCCAAAACTCCACCAAAGAACTTTTATAGATGATAAATACCTTTAGTAATGTGGCAGGATACTAGATCAACTCCAAAAATTCAGTCGCCCTCCTATACACAAAGGATATGGAAGCAGAGAGGGAAATCAGAGAAGCAACACCTTTCACGATAGCCACAAACAGCATAAAATATCTTGGGGTAACTCTAACCAAGAAAGTGAAAGATGTATTTGACAAGAACTTTATGGCATTGAAGAAAGAAATTGAAGAGGATACCAGAAAATGGAAGGATCTCCCTTGCTCTTGGATTGGGAGGATCAACATAGTAAAACTGGCAATTCTACCAAAGGCAATTTATAGATTCAATGCAATCCCCATCAAGGTCCAATCAAAATTCTTCACAGAGGGTTAAGGTTAGGGTTAGGGTTAGGGTTAGGGTTAGGGTTAGGGTTAGGGTTAGGGTTGGGCTAGGATTAGGGTTAGGATTATGTTTTATGATTACTGGTTACTGGTTTGGGTTAATGGTTACTGTTTACTGGTTATGGTTACTGGTTACTGGTTAGGGTTAGTGTTAGGGTTATTGTTAAAGTTAGGGGTAGGGTTAGGGTTAAGGTTAGAATTAGGGTTAAGTTTAGGGTTAGGATTATGGTTAGGTTTAGCTTTAGTGTTAGGTTTAGTGTTAGCGTTGGGGTTAGGGTTTTGGTCATGGTTAGGTTTATGGTTGAGTTTAGAGTTTAGGATTAGGGTTAGGGTTAGATTTATGTTATATTGTTATTGGTTACTAGTTAGGGTTACTGGTTACTTGTTACTGGTTAGCGTTACTGGTTACTGGTTACTCGTTGCTAGTTAGGGTTACGATTAGGGCTTAGGGTTAGGTTAAGATTTGGGATAACTTTAGGTTGAGGATTAGGGTTAGGGTTAGGTTAGGGTTAGGTTTAGGGTTAGGGTTAGTGTTAGGCTTACTGGTGACTGGTTTCTGGTTACTGGTTAGGGTTAAGGTTAAGGTTACGGTTAGGGTTATATTTAGGGTGAGGGTTAGGTTTAGGGTTAGGGATACATTAGAAGTTAGGGTTAGTGTTAGGTTTAGTGTTAGGGTTAGGTTTAAAGTTATATTTTATGATAACTTGTTACTGGTTAGGGTTACTGGTTACTCGTTAGGGTTACTGGTTACTGGTTACTATTAGTGTTAGGGTTAGGGTTTAGGGTTAGGTTTAGGGTTTTGTTTTATGATTACTGGATACTGGTTAGCGTTAATCGTTCTTGATTACTGGTTAGGGTTACTAGTTACTGCTTACTGGTTGCTGGTTATGGTTAGGGTAAGGCTTACGGTTAGGGTTATGTTTAGGTGTTAGTGTTAGGTTTAGATTCAGAGTTAGGGTTAGGGTTAGCTTGAGGGTTAGGGTTATGGTTAGGATTAGAGTTAGGGTTAGGGTTAGGGTTAGGGTTAGGTTTAGGATTAGAATTAGGGTTAGGGTTAGATTTAGGTTTAGGGTTAACTTTAGGGTTAGGGTTATGGTTAGGATTAGAGTTAGGGTTAGGGTTAGGGGTTAAAGTAAGGGTTAGTGTTAGGTTTATGGCTTGGGTTAGGTTTAGTGTTATGTTTTATGATTACTGGTTACTGGTTAGGGTTACTGGTTACTAGTTACTGGTTGGATTTCTGGTTACTGGTTACTGGTTAGGGTTAGGGTTAAGTTTAAGGTTAGGCTTAGGGTAAGGGTTAGGGTTAGGTTCACGGTTATGGTTAGGGATAGGGTTATGTTTTTTGATTACTGGTTACTGCTTATGGGTACTGGTTACTGTTTAGGGTTGCTGGTCACTAGTTCCTTATTAATAGTTACTGGTTAGGGTTAGGTTTAGCGTTAAGGGTTAGGGTTGTTTTAGGGTTAGTGTTAGGGTTAGGGTTAGGGTTTGGGTTAGGGTTAGGTTTGCAGGTTAGTGTTAGGGTTATGGTTATTTTTTATGATTACTGGTTACTGGTTAGGGTTACTGGTTACTGGTTAGGGTTACTGGTTACTGGTTACTGATTACCGGTTAAGGTTAAAGTAAGGAATACGGTTAGGGTAAGGGTTAGATGTTAGGGTTGTGTTAGGTTTAGAGTTAGGTTTAGGTTTAGGTTAGGGTAAGAATTAGGTTTATGTTTAGGGTTAGGGTTAGGGCTTAGGGTTGGGTTGGGGTTAGGGTTAGATTATGGTTAGGTTTAGGGTTAGGGGTTAGGGTTGGCTTATGTTTATGGTTAGGGTTAGGGTAAGGATTATGGTTAAGGTTTAGGATTAGGGGTTAGTGTTAGGGTTGTTTTAGGGTTAGAATTAGGGTTATGTTTTATGATTACTTGTTATTTGTTAGGATTATGTTTTATGATTACTGGATACCAGTTATGGCAACTGCCTACTGGTTAATGGTTAGGGTTACTGGTTCCTAGTTACTGGTTACTGGTGAGGGTTAGGTTTAGGGTTAGTTTTAGTGTTAGACTTAGCGTTACGGTTGTTGTTAGGATTAGGTTTAGGTTTACCGTTATGGTTAGTGTTAGGGTTAGTGTTATGGTTATGTTTAGGATTATGTTTTATGGTTACTGGTTAGGGTTACTGGTTAATGGTTAATGGTTAGCGGTTAGGGTGATGGTTAGGGTTAGGTTTAGCGTTAGGTTTAGGGGTAGGGTTAGATCTCGGGTTAGGGTTAGGGTTAGCGTTAGGGTTAAGTTTAGGGTTTGGTTTAGGGTTAAGGTTATGTTTAGGGTTAGGGTTAGTGTTAGGGTTAGGGTTAGCGTTAGGGTTAGGGTTATGTTTTAGGGTTTGGGTTAGGGTTAGGTTTATGTTTCATGATTACTGGTTAATAGTTATGGTTACTGGTTACTGGTTAGGGTTACTGGTTACTGGTTACTTGTAAGGCTTAGGGTTAGGGTTATGGTTTAGAGTTTGGATTAGGGTTAGGGTTATGTTTATGTTTCATGATTACTGGTTTATAGTTATGGTTACTGGTTTGGGTTACTGGTTACTGGTTACTTGTAAGGCTTAGGATTAGGGTTAGGGATTAGGTTTAGGTTAGGATTTGGGATAGGTGTAGGGTTGGGTTAGGGTTAGGGTTAGGGTTTAGAGTTCGGTTAGGGTTATGGTTAGGTTTATGGTTAGGGTAAGTGTTAGGTTTAGGGTTAAGGTTAGGTGTTAAGGTTAGGGGATATGGTTGAGTTAGGTACGGGTTTTGGTTAGCATTAAGATTAGGGTTAATGTTAGGGTTAGTGTTAGGGTTTAGGGTTGGGTTAGGGTTTAGGGTTCCAATGGTCAAAAGACACTTAAGGTCATGCTCAACCTCCTTAGTGATCAGGGAAATGCAAATCAAAACAACTTTGAGATATCATCTTACACCTGTCAGAATGGCTAAAATCAAAAACACTGATGATAGCCTTTGCTGGAGATGCTGTGGAGGAAGGGGTACACTCATCCATTGCTGGTGGGAATGCAATCTTGTGCAACCACTTTGGAAATCAGTGTTTCGGTTTCTCAGGAAATTCGGGATCAACCTACCCCTGGACCCAGCAATACCACTCTTGGGAATATACCCAAGAGATGCCCTATCGTATGACAAAAGCATTTGTTCAACTATGTTCATAGCAGTATTATTTGTAATAGCCAGAATCTGGAAACAACCTAGATGCCCTTCAATGGAAGAATGGATGAAGAAAGTGTGGATTATATACACATTAGAGTACTATGCTGCGGTAAAAAACAATGACTTCTCGAATTTTGCATGCAAATGAATGGAAATAGAAAACACTATCCTGAGCGAGGTACCCCAGACCCAAAAAGATGAACATGGGATGTACTCACTTATAATTGGTTTCTAGCCATAAATAAAGGTCACGGAGTGTATACCTGGTGAACCTAAAGAAGCTAAATAAGAAGGTGAACCCAAGAAAAAGCATATAGTTATCCTCTTGGCTAAGGGAAGTAGATAAAATTGCCTGGGAGAAAATTGGGATCTTGGGGGTGGGGTGGGTTGGGGATAAGGGGGGACAGGGAGAGAAAAGTGAGAAGGGGAGGATTGGGGGAACTTGGGGAAACAGGAAGATTGGGATAAAGGAAGGTTGGATAGGGGAGCAGGGAAGCACATATCTTAGTTAAGGGAGCCACCTTAGGGTTGGCAAGAGACTTGAACCTAGAGTGGCTCCCAGGAGCCCAAGGCAATGTCCCCAATTAGTCCCTTGGGTAGCTGAGGATAGGGAACCTGAAATGACCCTATCCTATAGCAATACTGACGAATATCTTTCATATCACCATAGAACCTTCATCTGGGGATGGATGGAGATAGAGACAGAGACCCACACTGGAGCACTGGACTGAGCTCCCAAGGTCCCAATGAGGAGCAGATGGAGGGAGAACACAAGCAAGGATGTCAGGAGCACGGGGGTGCACCCACCCACTGAGACAGTGGGGCTGATCTATTGGGAGCTCACCAAGGCCAGCTGGACTGTGACTGAAAAAGCATGGGATAAAACCGGACTCTGATCATGGCGAACAATGAGGACTGATGAGAAGCCAAGGTCAATGGCAAGGGGTTTTGATCCTACTTCATGTTCCGGCTTGGTGGGAGCCTAGCCAGTTTGGATATTCACCTTCCTAGACATGGACGGAGGGGGGAGGCCTTGGACTTTCCACAGGGCAGGGAACCCTGACTGCTCTTTGGATTGGAGAGGGAGGGGGAGAGGAGTGGGGGAGGGGGAGAAGAATGGGGGAGGGGGAGAAGAGTGGGGGGAGGGGGAGGGAAATGGGAGGCTGGGAGGAGGCGGAAACTTTTTTTTCCTATTCTCAATAAAAATAAATAAATAAATAAATAAATAAATAAAAAGAAAATATACCATTTTAAAAATAAAAAGAAAGATTATGTTTTATGATTACTGGGTACTGGTTAGGGTTATGTTCTATGTTTACTGTGACTGGTTATGGTTACTTGTTAATGATTACTCTTTAAGGTTACTGGTTACTGGTTAGAGTTAGGGTTAGGGTAATATTAGCGTTATGGTTTGGATTAGGTTTATGTTTAGGGTTAGTGTTAGTGTTTGGCTTAGGGTTTTTGTTAGGGTTAGGGTTATTCTTAGGTTTAGGGTTATGTTTAATGATTACTGATTACTGGATAGTGTTACTGGTTACTGGTTACTCATTATGGTTACTGGGTACTGGTTACTGGTTAGGGTTAGGGTTATGTTTTATGATTACTTGTTAGGGTTACTGGTTCCTAGTTACGGTTACTGGGTACAGATTAGGGGTAGGGTTAGGGTTAGGGTTATGTTTTTTGATTGCTGGTTAGGGTTAAGTTTAGGTTTAGGGTTAGGTTTATGTTTTATGGTTACTGGTTACTAGTTACTGGTTAGGGTTACTGGTTACTGGTTGCTGGTTTATGGTTAGGGTTAGGGTTACACTCAGTGTCAGGGTTAGAGGTTAGGGTTTGGTTTAGGGGTTATTGTAGGGTTATTGTTAAGTTTTATGAATACTGGTTATTGGTTAGGGTTACTTGATACTGGTTACTGGTTAAGGTTACTGGTTATTGGTCACTGCATACTGGTTATGAGTGAATGTTCAGTTTTGAATTAGGGTTAGGGTTTGTGTTAGTGTTATGTTTTATGGTTACTGGTTACGGGTTAGGGTTACTGGTTATTGGTTACTGGTTAGGGGAAGGGTTAGGGTCAGGGTCAGGGTTAGGGGCTAAAGTTAAGGTTAGTGTTAGTGTTATATTTTATGATTACTGGTTACTGGTTAGGGTTACTGGTTTTTGTTAAGGGTTACTGGTTACTGGTTGCTGGCTACTGGTTAGGGTTAGGGTTAGGTATAGTGTTAGGGTTAGGGTTAGTGTTAGCATTAGGGGTTAGTGTTAGTGTTAGGCTTAAGGTTAGGGTTATGTTTTATGTTTACTGGTTACAGTTAGGGTTACTTTTTACTGGTTAGGCTTAGTTTTAGCATTAGGGTTTGGCTTAAGGTTAGGGTTAGGGTTAGTTTTAGGTTTAGGCTTAGGGTTAACGTTAGGGTTAGGGTTTGGGTTAGGGTTAGGTGTTAGGTTTAGAGTTAATCTTAGGGTTAGGGTTATGTTTTATGATTACTGCTTACTGGTTGGGGTTACTGGTTACTGGTTAAGGTTACTTTTTACTGCCTACTGGTTACTGGTTATGGTTAGGGTTAGGTATAGGTTTATGGTTAGGGTTAGCATTAAGAATTAGGGTTAGGCTTAAGTTTAGGGTTAGGTTTAACGTTATGTTTTATGATTACTGGTTACTGGTTAGGGTTAGTGGTTACTGGTTACTGGTTACTGGTTAGAAGTACTGTTTACAGGTTACTTGTTACTGGTTACTGGTTACACTTAGGGTTAGTATTAGGGTTAGTATTAGGGTTAGGGTTAGGGCAGGGTAGGTTTAGGGTAATGTTTTAGGGATAGGTTTAGCGTTAGGGTTAGGGTTAGGGATAGGGTTAGGGTAGGGTGCGAGTGAGGTGTTAGTCTTAGGGTTAGGGTGAAAGTTAGGGTTATGGTTAGGGTTAGGGTTATGTTTTATTATTACTGGTTACTGGTTAGGGTTACTGATTACTGGTTACTGGTTACTGGATAGAGTTAGTGTTAGGGTTAGTGTTAGTGATAGGGCTAGGGTTATGATTAGGGTTAGGTTTAGGATTATGTTTCATGGTTACTGGTTACTGGTTAGGGTCATGTTTCATGAGTTCTGGTTACTGGTTAGGGTTACTGGTTAATGGATACTATTTAGGGTTACTAGTAACTGGTTACTGGTTAGGGTTAGGGTTATGATTATGGTTAGGTTTTGGGTTTGGGGTTTAGGGTTAGAGTTAGGGTTAGTGTTCGGTTTAAGGTTATATTTTATGATTGCTGGTTACTGTTTAGGTTTACTGGTTACTGGTTAAGGTTACTTGTTACTGCTTACTGTTTACTGGTTAGGGTTAGGGTTAGGTTTAGGGTTATGGTTAGGGTTATGTTTTATGATTACTGGTTAGGGTTACTGGTTAATGGTTAAGGTTACTTGTTACTGCTTACTGGTTACCAGTTAGGGTTAGGATTAGGGTTAGAGTAAGGGTTCGAGGTTAGGGTTAGCATTAGGGGCTCGTTTTAGGGTTAGTGTTAGGGTTAGGGTTACGGTTAGCGTTAGGTTTAGGGATAGGCTTAGGGTTAGGGTTATGTTTTATTACTGGTTATTGGTTAGGGTTACTGGTTACTGCTTTCTGGTTAATGTTTGGTTTAGCGTTAGGGTTAGGGTTATGTTTTATGATTACTGCTTACTGGTTAGGGTTACTGGTTACTCTTTACTGGTTAAGGTTACTTGTTACTGCTTACTGGTTACTGGTTAGGGTTAGGTTTAGTGTTAGGGTTCGGGTAGGGGTTATGGTTAGTGTTAGCGTTAGGGGTTAGTTTTAGGGTTAGTGTTAGGGTTAGGGTTACAGTTATGGTTAGGTTAAGGGTTAGGCTTAGGTTTAGGTGTAGGGTTATGTTTTATTATTACTGGTTACTGGTTAAGTTTAGGGTTAGTGTTATGTTTTATGTTTACTTTTTACTGGTTAGGATTACTGGTTTCTGGTTCCTTGTTATAGTTACTTTTTACTGGTTAGGGTTAATGTTAGAGTTGTGTTTTTTGATTACTAGTTAGGGTTACTGGTTACTGGTTATGGTTAGGTTTAGGTTTATGGTTAAGGTTAGTGTTAGTGTTATGTTTTATGATTACTCGTTACTGGTTGGGGTTACTGGTTACTGGTTACTGGTTACTGGTTACTGGTTACTGGTTACTGGTTACTGATTAGGGTTACTTATAGGGTTAGGCCAGCCACTAGGGGCGTGGGCTCACCTCAGACGAATGTTTAATGATAAATTGTGCACACAGAATCCGTGGGCCCCTTCCTGCTTCTTGTAGTCTGCTGGAACCTTGGTTTCGTGAGTCTTATTTTCATTAAAGTTGTGCAAATACCTATCATGATTTGTCTACACTAATGTAAGCCGCCACTTCATTTTGGCATCCAACGTTTTGGCATATTTGCCCCTGCCCCATAGCCCCCTGCGCCACAGGATGTCCTGGGTGGTCATGGTTGCAGCAGTGCACCTCCCCGTTGCTGGCCCGCTTGCTCACTCGCCTGCCCGCCCTTTGTCCACGGTCGCAGTCGCCACAGATGCAGCAGTGCACTGACCCCGCGCCATCCCGCTTGGTCACCTGCCTGCCCTAGCCCCGGCCTGGGCAGCGCCGAGGCCGCCGCCACGTGTCCCAAGCTGCCTGCAGCCAGCGCTTTGTTCCAATCACCCGTTCGCAGCACCAGAGGAGGTAGCCACAAACAGCATAAAATATCTTGGGGCTGTCCACTCTCACCATACCTCTTCAATATAGTGCTTGAAGTTCTAGCAGCAGCAATAAGACAACATAAGGGGATCAAGGGGATTCGAATTGGAAAGGAAGAAGTTAAACTTTTGTTATTTGCAGATGATATGATAGTGTACATAAGTGACCCCCAAAATTCCACCAAAGAACATTTACAGATGATAACCACCTTTAGTAATGTGGCAGGATACAAGATCAACTCCAAAAAAATCAGTCGCCCTCCTATACACAAAGGATATGGAAGCAGAGAGGGAAATCAGAGAAGCATCACCTTTCACGATAGCCACAAACAGCATAAAATATCTTGGGGTAACTCTAACCAAGGAAGTGAAAGATCTATTTGACAAGAACTTTAAGGCATTGAAGAAAGAAATTGAAGAGGATACCAGAAAATGGAAGGATCTCCATTGCTCTTGGATTGGGAGGATCAACATAGTAAAAATGGCAATTCTACCAAAGGCAATTTATAGATTCAATGCAATCCCCATCAAGGTCACATCAAAATTCTTCACAGATCTTGAAAGGACAATAATCAATTTTATATGGAAAAACAAAAAACCAAGGATAGCCAAAACAATCCTATACAATTAAGGATCTTCTGGAGGCATTACCAACCCTGACTTCAAACTCTGTTACAGAGCTACAGTAATGAAAACAGTGTGGTAATGGCATAAAAACAGAGAAGTCGACCAATGGAATCGCATAGAAGACCCGAATTTTAACCCACAAACATATGATCACCTGATTTTCGATAAAGGAGCTAAAAGTATACAATGGAAGAAAGAAAGCATCTTCAACAAATGGTGCTGGCACAACTGTATGTCAACCTGTAGAAGAATGAAAATGGACCCATATCTATCACCTTGCACGAAACTCAAGTCCAAATGGATCAAAGACCTCAGTATCAGTCCAAACACACTGAACCTGATAGAAGAGAAAGTGGGAAGTACCCTACAACAGATGGGCACAGGAGATCGCTTCCTATGTATAACCCTAGCAGCACAGACACTAAGGGCAACACTGAGTAAAGCTGAGAAGCTTCGGTAAAGCAAAGGACACTGTCACTAAGACAAACAGGCGACCTACTGACTGGGAGATCTTCACCAATCCCGTCACCGACAAAGGTCTGATCTCCAAAATATAGAGAGACCTCAAGAAACTAGACTTTAAAATGCTAATTAACCCAATTAAAAAATGCGGCACTGAACTGAACAGAGAATTCTCAAAAGAAGAAGTTCCAATGGCCAAAAGACACTTAAGGTCATGCTCAACCTCCTTAGCGATCAGGGAAATGCAAATCAAAACAACTTTGAGATATCATCTTACACCTGTCAGAATGGCTAAAATCAAAAACACTGATGATAGCCTTTGCTGGAGAGGCTGTGGAGGAAGGAGTACCCTCATCCATTGCTGGTGGGAATGCAATCTTGTGCAACCACTTTGGAAATCAGTGTTTCGGTTTCTTAGGAAATTCGGTATCAACCTACCCCTGGACCCAGCAATACCACTCTTGGGAATATACCCAAGAGATGCCCTATCATATGACCAAAGCATTTGTTCAACTATGTTCATAGCAGTATTATTTGTAATAGCCAGAACCTGGAAACAACCTAGATGCCCTTCAATGGAAGAATGGATGAAGAAAGTGTGGAATATATACACAATAGAATACTACTCAGTGGTAAAAAAACAATGATTTCTCGAATTTTGCATGCAAATGGATGGAAATAGAAAACACTATCCTGAGCGAGGTAACCCAGACCCAAAAGGCTTATGGTTAAGGTAATGTATTATGATTCATATATTGCATAGTTGTTTATTCTCTTAGTCTCCAAGTTAGATAGGTATTAAGAATTTATTAAGAATAGGGTTATGTTTTCTGATTACTGGTTACTGGTTAGGGTTACTGTTTACTGGTTAGGGTTACTGGTTACTGGTTATTGGTTAGGGATAGTGTTTAGGTTAGTGTTAGGGTTAGGGTTTGGGTTAGGGTTAGGTTTATGTTTTATGATTACTTGTTGCTGGTTAGGGTTACTGGTTACTGGTTACTGGTTAGGGATACTGGTTACTGGTTACTGGTTAGGGTTAGGTTTAGGATTAGGGTTAGGGTACGTGTTAGGGGTTAGGGATAGGTTTAGGTTTAGGGTGAGGGTTAGGGTTATGTTTTATGATTACTGGTTACTGGTGACGGTTACTGGTTACTGGTTAGGGTGACTGGTTACTGGTTAGGATTCCGGTTAGAGTTAGTGTTAGGGTAATGTTTTAGGGTAAGGGTTAGGGTTAGGGGTTAGGCTTAGGGTTAGTGTTAGGGTTAGAGTTAGAGTGAGAGATAGGGTTAGGTTTAGGGTTCGGGTTAGAATAATATTTTAGAGTTAGGGTTAGGGTTAGTGTTAGGGTTAAGGTTATGTTTTATTATTACTGGTTACTGGTTAGGGTTACTGGTTAGTGGTTACTGGTTAGGGTTAGGTTTAGCGTTAGGGTTAGTGTTTGGTTTAGGTTTAGATGTTAGGGTTAGGGTTAGTTTTAGGGTTAATGTTAGGGTTAGCATTAAGGTTAGGGTTAGGGTAATGTTTTTGGATTAGGTTTAGTTTAAGGGTTAGTGTTAGGGTTAGCTTTAGGGTCAGGGTTACTGTTAGGGTAGGGTTAGGTTTAGGGTTAGTAATTAGGGTTAGGTTTAGGGTTAATGTTAGTGTTAGGGTTAAGGTTATGTTTTATGATTAATTTTTACTGGTTAGGTTTAGGGTTCGGGTTATGTTTTATGTATCCTGGTTACTGGTTCGGGTTACTGGTTAATGGTTACTGGTTAGGGTTAACGTTTATTTATTACTGGTTACTAGTTAGGGTTAGGTTTAGGGTTAGATTTAGGGTTAACTTTAGGGTGTAGGGTTTAGAGTTAGGGTTATGTTTTATGATTATTGGTTACTGATTAGGGTTACTGGTTACTGGTTAGTGGTTACTGGTTACTGGTTAGGATTAGGGTTAGAGAAATGTTTTATAATTACTTT
The DNA here is from genome assembly GCA_963919705.1 of Alexandromys oeconomus. NCBI lineage: Eukaryota > Metazoa > Chordata > Mammalia > Rodentia > Cricetidae > Alexandromys > Alexandromys oeconomus. The sequence goes on along the minus strand of CAWTZB010000265.1, from coordinate 179,302 downwards.
TTACTGGTTAGTGTTACTGGTTACTGGTTAGGGTTAGGTTTATCGTTATTTTTAGGGTTAGGGTTAGTGTTAGTGTTAGGGTTAGGGGTTATGGTTAGGGTTAGGGTTTGGGCTAGGGTTAGCGTTAGGGTTAGGGTTAGGTTTAGGTTTAATGTTAGTGTTAGGTGGTAGGGTTAGTGTTAGGAGTTAGGGTTAGGGTTAGACTTAGTGTTAGAGTTAGTGTCAGGTTTACGGTTATGTTTTATGATTACTGGTTACTGGTTAGGGTTACTAGTTATTGGTTACTCATTGTGGTTACTGGTTACAGGTTAGGGTTACTGGTTACTGGTTATGGTTCGTGTTAGGGTTGAGGTTTTGTTTTTTGATTACTCGTTAGGGTTAAGTTTAGGGATAGGCTTAGGGTTATGTTTTATGATTGCTGTTTACTGGTTACTGGTTAGGGTTCCTGGTTACTGGTTACTGTTTAGGGTTAGTGTTATTGTCATGGTCAGGGTTAGGGATTAGGGTTAGGGTTAGTGGTAGGGTTATGTTTTATGATAACTGGGTATTTGGTATTGTTATTGGCTATTGGTTACTGTTTACTGGTTATGGTTACCGGTTACTGGTTACTAGTTACTGGTTAATGATTACTGGTTATATTTTGGTTAAGGGTTAGTGTTAGGGTCAGGTTGTCTGTTAGGGTTAGGGTTAGGGTTAGGGTTATGTTTTATGATTACTCGTTACTGGCTAGGGTTACTGGTTACTGCTTAGGGTTACTGGTTACTGCTTACAGGTTACTGGTTAGGGTTAGGGTTTGGCTTAGGGTCAGGGTTACCGTTAGAATTAGACTTAGAGTTAGGGTTAGTTTTAGGGTTATGTTTTATGATTACTGGTTAATGCTTAGCGTTACTGGTTACGGGTTACTGTTTATGGTTACTTGTTACTGCTTACTAGTTACTGGTTAGGGTTATGGTTAGGTTAGGGTTAGAGTAAGGGTTAGGGACTAGGGTTAGGGTTAGGGTTATGTTTTATGATTACCGGTTACTTGTTTGTATTACTGGTTACTAGTTACTGGTTAGTGTTACTGGTTACTGATTAGTTTTTACTGGTTTTGGTTACTGGTTAGGGTTAGGGTTATGGTTAGGGCAATGTTTTAGGGTTCCTGTTAGGGTTAGGGTTAGTGATAGGGGTTAGGATTAGAGTTAATGTTAGTGTTAGGGTTAGTATTAGAGTTAGAGTTATGGTTAGGCTTAGGGTTTTGGTTAGGCGTAGGGTTAGGGTTATATTTTATGATTTCTGGTTACTGGTTAGGGTTACTAGTTACTGGTTACTGGTTAGGGTTAGGTTAACGTTAGGGTTAGGATTATGGTTAGGGTTTAGGTTTAGGGTGAGTTTTAGGGTTAGGGTTAGCGCTAAGGTTAGATTGATGGTTAGGGTTAGGGTTAGGGCAATGTTTAAGGGTTAGGGTTAGGGTTAGGGTTAGGGCTAGGGTTACTGTTATGTTTTATGATTACTGGTTATTGGTTAGTGTTACTGGTTACTGGTTACTGATTATGGTTAGGGTTAAAGTTAGGGTCAGGGTTAGCGTTAGGGTTAGGGGTTAGTGTTAAGGTAGTGTTAGGGTTAGACTTATGTTTTATGATTACTGGTTACTGGTTAGGGATACTGGTTACTGGTTAGGGTTACTTGTTACTGTTTACTGGTTACTGGTTAGGGTTAGGGTGAGAATTAGGGTTAGGATTTCTGTTAGGGTAAAAGTTAGGGGTTAGGATTAGGGTTAGGGTTATGTTTTATGATTACTGTTTATTGGTTAGGGTTACTGGTCACTGGTTACTGGTTAGGGTTACTGGTTACTGGTTATTGTTTAAAGTTACTTGTAACTGGTTAAGGTTATTGGTTACTGGTTAAGGTTACTTGTTACTGCTTACTGGTTACTGGTTAGGGTTAGGGCTAGGGTTAGGGGTTAGGCTTAGGGTTAGGGTTAGGGTAAGGGTTCAGGGTTAGGGTTAGGGTTATGGTTAGGGTTAGGTTTAGGGTTAGGCTTAGGTTTAGGGTTAGGGATATGTTGTATTATTACTGGTTACTGGTTAGGGTTAGGTTTAGCAATAGGGTTAGTGTAGTGTTAGAGTTAGGGGTTAGGGTTAGCGTTAGTTTTAAGGTGAGGGTTAGGGTTAGACTTAGGGTCAGAGTTAGGGTTAGGGTTAGGTGTTAGGTTTAGAGTTAGGTTACTGGTTACCGCTTATTGTTAGGGTTAGAGTTAGGGTTAGGGTCAGGTTTATGTTTAATGATTACTGGTTACTGGTTAGGGTTAGACTTAGGGTCAGAGTTAGGGTTAGGGTTAGGGTTAGGTGTTAGGTTTAGAGTTAGGTTACTGGTTACCGCTTATTGTTAGGGTTAGAGTTAGGGTTAGGGTCAGGTTTATGTTTAATGATTACTGGTTACTGGTTAGGGTTACTGGTTAGGGTTAGGGTTAGGGTTAGGGTTAGGGTTAGGGTTAGGTGTTAGGTTGAGGGTTAGTGTTAGTGTTAGGATTACGTTTAGGGTTAGTGTTAGGGTTACGGTCAGGCTTAGGGTTACGGTTAGCGTTATGTTTTATGATTACTGGTTACTGGTTAGGATTACTGGTTACAGGTTAGGGTTACTGGTTACTGGTTAGGGTTAGGGTTAGGTTTAGTGTTAGGTTTAGGTTTAGGGTTAGGGTTAGGAGTTAGGGTTAGGGTTAGTTTTAGGAATAGGGTTAGGATTAGCGTTATGGATAAGGTTAAGGTTATGTGTTAGGTTTAGAGTTAGGCTTAGGGTTAGGGTTACGGTTAGGGTTAGGGTTTAGGGTTAGGTATTAGGTTTAGAGTTAGGCTTAGGTTAGGTTTACAGTTAGGGTTAGGGTTAGGCTTAGGGTAATCGTTAGGGTTAGGTTTTAAGATTACTGGTTCCTGGTTATTGTTACTGGTTAGTGGTTACTGGTTAGGGTTACTGGCTACTGGTTACTTGATACTGGTTACTGGTTAGGGTTACTGGTTACTGCTTATTTGTTACTGGTTAGGGTTAGTGTTAGGTTTAAGGTTAGGGTTAGGGTTACGGTTAGGGTTACTGTTAAGGTTAGGGTTAGGATTAGGTTTAGGGTTAGGTTTAAGGTAATGTTTTAGGGGTAGGTTTAGTACTAGGGTTAGGGTTAGGGTTACTGATTACTGGTTGCTGGTTACTGGTTAGGGTTAGGATTAGGGTTAGGTTTAGGGTTTAGTGTTTGTGTTAGGTTTAGTGTTAGTATTAGGGTTAGGGGTTAGGGTTAGGGTTAGTGTTAGGGTTAAGGTTAGGGTTAGGTAGGGATAGGGTTAGGGTTAGGTTTAGGGGATTGTTTTAGGATTAGTTTTAGGGTTAGGGTTAGTGTTACGGTTAGTGTTAGAGTTAGGGTTAGGGTTAGGTTTAGGGTAATGTTTTAGCATAGCGTTAGGGTTAGGGTCAGGGTTAGGGTTAGGTGTTAGGGTTAGGATTAGTGTTAGCGTTAGGGTTACGGTTAGGGTTAGCGTTAGAGTTACAGTTTGGCTTATGGTTTCGGTTAGGTTTATGATTTATGATTACTGGTTACTGGTTAGGGTTACCGGTTACTGGTTAGGGTTAGGTTTAGCGTTAAAGTTAGCGTTAGGGTCAGGGTTTAGGGTTAGGGTTAGCGTTAGGCTTAGTGTTCAGGATAGGGTTATGTTTTATGATTACTTGTTACTGGTTAGGGTTTCTGGTTACTGGTTAAGGTTACTTGTTACTGCTTATTTGTTACTGGTTAGGGTTAGGGTTAGGGATAGTGTAAGGGTTAGGGGTTAGGGTCAGGGTTAGGTGTTAGGGTTAGAGTTAGATTAGGGATAGGGTTACAGTTGGGGTTAGGGTTAGGTTTAGGTTTATGGTTTGGGTTAGGTTTTAATATTACTGGTTACTAATTAGGGTTTCTGGTTACTGGGTAGGGTTACTGGGTACTGGTTATTGGTCACTGGTTACTGGTTTGTTTTACTGGTTACTGGTTACTGGTTAGGGTTACTGATTACTGCTTAGTTGTTACTGGTTAGGGTTAGGGTTAGGTATAGGGTCAGGGTTAGGGTTAGGGTTACGGTTACGGTTACGGTTAAGGTTAGTTTTAGGGTTAGGATTAGGTCTAGGATTAGGTTTAGGGTTAGGTTTAGGGTAATGTTTTCGTGGTAGGTTTAGTGTTAGGGTTAGTGTTAGGGGTTAGGGTTAGTTTTAGGGTTAGCGTTAGGGTTAGCGTTAGGGTTAGGGTTAGGGTTAGGGTTAGGGATAGGGTTAGAGTTCGGTGTTAAGATTAGGGGTTAGGGTTAAGGTTAGTGTTACGGTTAGGGTTATGGTTAGTGTTAGTGTTAGTGTTAGGCTTAGTGTTAGGGTTAGGGTTATGTTTTATGATTACTGGTTACTGCCTAGGGTTACTGGTTACTGGTTAGGGTTAGGTTTAGGTTTAGGGTTAGTGTTAATGTTATGTTTTATGGTTACTGGTGACGGATTAGGGTTACTGGCTACTGGTTACTGGTTAGGTTTAGGGTTAGGGTTAGTGTATGGGTTATGGGTTAGGTTTCTGGTTAGTGTTAGGGTTATGTTTTATGATTACTGGTTACTGTTTAGAATTACTGGTTACTGATTAGGGTTACTGGTTACCGCTTAGGGTTAAAGTTAGGGTTAGGGTTATGGTTAGGGTCATGTTTAGGGTTAAGTTTATGTTTAATGATTGCTGGTTACTGGTTAGGGTTACTGGTTACTGGTTAGGGTAACTGGTTACTGGTTACTGGTTAGAGTTAGGGTGAGGGTTATGGTCAGGGTAATATTTTAGAGTTAGAGTTAGGGTTAGTGTTAGCGTTAAGGTTAGTGGTTAGGCTTGGGGTTAGTGTTAGTGTTATGGTTAGGGTTATGGTTAGGGTTAGTTTTAGCTTTAGGCTTAGGAATATGTTTAGGGTTATAACTCATTATTACTGGTTACTTGTTTGGGTTACTGGTTACTGGTTAGGGTTAGGTTTAGCAATAGGGTTAGGGTTAGTGTTAGAATTAGGGGTTAGGTTTAGGGTTAGTGTTAGGGTCAGGATTAGCGTTACTGTTAGGGATAGGGTTAGGGTTAGGTTTAGGATTTGCGGTAGTGTTAGGTTTAGGGTTTGCGGTAGGGTTAGGGTCAGGGTTAGAGGTTAGGGTTAGGTTAATGTTTTAGCGTTAGGGATGCAGTTAGGGTTAGGTTTAGGGTTAGGTTTAGGCATTAGGTTTAAGGTTAGTGTTAGGGTTAGGGTTACAGTTAGGGTTAGTATTAGGGTTAGGCTTAGGCTTCGGTTTATGGTTAAGGTAATGTATTATGATTACTGGTTACTGGTTATTGTTACTAGTTACTGGTTAAGTTTAGGTTTAGCGTTTCGGTTAGGGTTAGGTTTAGGTTAGCAGTTAGGGTTAGGGTTAGTTTTAGGGTTAGTCTTAGGTATAGCATTACGGTTAGTGTTAGGGTTAGGGTTAGGATTAGGTGGTAGGTTTAGAATTAGGCTTAGCCTTAGTGTTAGGGTTATGTTTTATGGTTACTGGTTACGGGTTAGGGTTACAAGTTACTGGTTACTGGTTAGACTTAGGTTTAGGATTAGTGTCAGGTTCAGGGTTAGGGGTTAGGTTTAGGTTAGGGTTATGTTTTATGATTACTGGTTACTGGTTAGGGTACTGGTTACTGGTTACCGGTTAGTGGTTAGTGTTAGGGTTAGGGTAAATGGTGTTAGTTTTAGAGTTAGGCTTATGGTTAGGGTTACAGTTAGTGTTATGGTTAGGGTTAGTGGTTGGGGTAGGGTTTGCATCAGGGTTAGGTTTAGGGTTAGGGTTAGGGTGAGGGGTTAGGTTTAGGCTTAGGGTTAGGGTTCGGCTTAAGTTTATGTTTATGTTTAGGCTTAGGGTTATGTTCTATGATTACTGGTTACTGGTTAGGGTTGTTTGTTACTGGTTAGGGTTGCTGATTACTGGTTACTGGTTAGAGCTTAGGGTTAGGGTTAGGGTTAGGATTAGAGTTAGGTTTATGGTTTAGGGTTAGTGTTAGGGGTAGTGTTAGGGGTAGGGTTTAGGGTTAGTGTTAGGGTTAGGGTTAGGGTTAGGTTAGGGATAGGGTTAGGGTTAGGGTTAGAGTTACGATTAGGGTTAGGGTTAGGATTAGGTTTAGGTTTAGGGTTAGGGTTAGGTTTAGGGTAATGTTTTAGTGGTAGGATTAGGTTAGGGTTAGGGGTTAGTGTTATGGTTAGGGTTAGTTTTAGGGTTAGTGTTAGGGTTAGAGTTAGGGTGAGGTGTTAGGGTTAGGCTTAGTGTTAGGGTTAGGGTTAAGTTTAGGGTTATGATTAGGGTTAGGTTTATGTTGTATGATTAATGGTTGCTCATTAGGGTTACTGGTTACTGGTTAGGCTTACTGATTACTGGCTACTGCTTACTGGTTAGGGTTAGGGTTAGGATTAAGGTTAGGTTTAGGGTTAGGGTTAAGGATAGGGTTAGACTTAGGTTTAGGGTTAGGATCCTTTTTTATGATTACTGGTTACTGGTTAGTGTTAGGGAGAGGGTTAGAGTTAGTGTTAGGCTTAGGGTTAGGGTTAGTTTTATGTTTTTTGATTACTGGTTACTGGTTATGATTACTGGTTACTGGTTACTGGTTAGAGTTACTGGTTACTCTTTACTGCTTACTGGTTAGGTTTAGGCTGAGGGTTATTGTTCGGCTTAAGTTTATGGTTATGTTTAGGGTTAGATTTATGTTTTAAGATTACTGGTTACTGGTTATGGATGTTGGTTACTGGTTAAGGTTACTGATTACTGGTTACTGTTTATACCTTAGGGTTAGGGTTAGGATTAAGGTTAGGTTTAGGATTTAGGGTTAGTGTTAGGGGTAGTGGTAGTGTTTAGGGTTAATGTTAGGGTTAGGGTTAGGTTATGGATAGGGTTAGGGTTAGGGTTTAGGTTTAGGATTAATTTTAGGTTTAGAGTTAGGTTTAGCGTTAGAGTTAGGTTTAGTGTTAGGGTTAGAGTTTGGGTTAGGGTAGGGTTAGCCTTAGGTTTAGGGTTATGTTTTATGATTACTGGTTATTGGTTAGGGTTATGTTTCATTAGTACTGGTTACTGGTTAGGATTACTGGTTAATGGTTACTGGTTAGGGTTACTGGTTACTGGTTACTGGTTAGGGTTAGGGTTAGTCTTAGGGAATAGGGCTGGGTTATGGTTAGTGTTAGGGTTAGGTGTAAGGGTTAGGGTTAGGGTCAGGTTTAGGGTTAAGTTTAGAGTTAGGTTTTAGGGTTAGGGTTAGTTTAAGGGTTAGGTTTAGGCTTAGACTTAGGGTTTAGGCTTACGGTTAGGGTTATGGTTTGGGTTAAGGTTATGTTTTATGATTACTGGTTACTGGTTAGGGTTACTGGTTACTGATTAGGGTTACTAGTTACTTGTTACTGGTTACCGCTTAGGGTTAGGGTTAGGGTTAGAGTCAGGGTTAGGGTTAGGTTTATGTTTAATGATTACTGGTTACTGGTTAGGTTTACTGGTTAATGGTTAGGGTTAGTTTTAGGGTTTGGGTTATGGTTAGGCGTTAGGTTTAGGTTTAGTGTTAGGGTTAGGGTTACGGTTAGGGTTAGGGTTAGGCTTAGGGTTATGATTATGGTTATGTTTTAGGATTACTGGTTACTGGTTAGGGTTACTGGTTACTGGTTAGGGTTAGTTTAGCGTTAGGGTTAGGGTTGTGGTTAGGCGTTAAAATTTGGGTTAGTTTTAGGATTATTGTTAGGGTTAGCCTTACAATTAGGGTTAGGTTTAGGGTTGGGGATAGGCTTAGGTGTTAGTTTTAGAATTAGGCTTAGGGTTAGGTTTACGGTTAGGTTTAGGATTAGGGTTAGGTTTAGGGTTTAGGGTTTGTGGTAGCGTTAGTGTTAGTGTTAGGGTTAGGGGTTCAGGTTAGGATTAGGGTTAGTGTTAGTTTATGTATAGGGTTATTGTTAGGGTTAGGGGTTTGTTTTATGGTTACTGGTTACAAGTTAGTGTTACTGGTTACTGGTTAGTTGTTAGGGTTACTGGTTACGGGTTAGGTTTAGGGTTAGGGTTAGGGTCAGAGTTAGGGTTAGCAGTTATGGTTAAGGTAAGTGTCAGGGTTATGTTTTATGATTACTGGTTACTGGTTAGGGTTATTGGTTACTGGCTACTGCTTAGGGTTACTTGTAGGGTTAGGCCTGCCCCTAAGGGGGCGGGCTCACGTCAGACGAATGTTTATTTATAAATTGGGCGCGCAGAAGCTGTGGGCCCCTTCCTGCTTTTTGTAGTCTGCTGGAACCTTGGTTTCGTGAGTCTTATTTTCATTAAAGTTGTGCAAATACCTATCACGATTTGTCTACATTAATGTAAGCCACCACTTCATTTTGGCGTCCAACGTTGGGGCACATTTGCCCCCACCCTGTAGCCCTCTGCGCCCACAGGAGGTCCTGGGTGGTCATGGTTGCCGCAGCGCACCTCCTCAGTGCCGGTTCACTCGATCGCCCACCTGCCCTACCTTGGCCTGTGGTTGCGGTTGCCACAGAAGCAGCAGTGCACCTCCCCGGCGCCAGCCCGCTTGCTCACCCAACCGCCCTAGGCCCAGCCGGGGCAGCACTGAGGCCGCAGCCACGTGTCCCGAGCCTCCTGCAGCCAGCGCTTTGTTCCTCTCACCCGCTCACAGGGCTAAAGGTGGGAGCCCCTCCCTCTCTGCCTTGACATTTGGAGCTGAACAAGGAAGCTTACATATTTGCAGTTTTACAACACAAACCGCCACAGTGGAAGGGGTCACTTTGAATAAATTATGGTTTTGAGTTGTTTCAGACCGGTTCTCCACGTGGACTCAAGTGGACTCCTTCGCCACCTCTGGCAGGAACCAGTCATTGCAGGTAAAAAAAAATTTTTTTTCCTTTTATAAATAAAAAGTCTGAGAATATAACTATTCAGGATTGTAACAGTCTTTTTTAGTATTAGGTTTAGTGTTAGGGTTAGGTTTAGGGTTAGGGTTAGGTTTAGGGTTAGGGTTAGGTTTACAGTAATGTTTTAGGGTTAGGGTTACGGTTATGTTTTGTGATTACTGGTTACTGGTTAGGTTTAGGTTTAGGTTTAGGGTTAGGGTTAGAGTTAGGGTTAGGGTTAGGGGTTAGGGTTAGCTTTAGGGTTATGTTTTATCATTACTGGTTATTGGTTAGGGTTACTGCTTACTGGTTACTGGTTAGGGAAACTGGTTACTGGTTACTTTTTATGGGTTAGGGTTACAGTTAGTGTTAGTGTTAGGGTTAGGGTAATGTTTTAGGGATAGGGTTAGGGTTAGTGTTTGGGTTAGGGTTAGGGGTTAGAATTGGTGTTAGTGTTAGGGTTAGGATTATGGTTAGGGTTATGGTTAGGGTTAGATTTTTGGTTAGGCTTAGGGTTATGTTTAGGATTATGTTTCATTATTACTGGTTACTGGTTTGGGTTACTGGTTACTGGTTAGGGTTAGGTTTAGCGTTAGTGTTAGGTTTAGGGTTAGGTTTAGGGGTTAGGGTAAGTTTTAGGGTTAGGGTAAGCATTACAGTTAGGGTTAGGGTTAGTGTTAGGGTTACCATTAGGGTTAGGGTTAGCGTTAGATTTAGGGGTTAGTGTTAGGGTAATGTTTTAGGGTTAGGGATAGGATTAGGGTTAGGCTTAGGGTTAGGTTTAGGCATTAGTGTAAGGGTTAGTGTTATGGTTAGGGGTTAGGTTTAGCATTAGGGTTAGGGTTATGGTTAGGTTAGGGATAGGGTTAGGGTTAGTGTTAATGTTAGGGGTGAGGGTTAGGGTTAATGTTAATGTTAGGGTTACGGTTAGAGTTAGCGTTATTTTTTGGCTTATGTTTATGCTTAGGATTAGTTTTAGGGTTAGGGTTATATTTTATGATTAGTGGTTACTGGTTAGTGTTACTAGTTACTGGTTAGGGTTAGTTTAACGTTAGGGTTAGGGTTATGTTTAGGGGTTAGGTTTAGGTTGAGTTTTAGGTTTATGGTTAGGGTTAGCATTAAGGTAAAGGTTAGGGTTAGGGCAATGTTTTAGGGTTAGGGTTAGGGTTAGGGTTAGGGGCTAGTGTTAGGGTAAGTGTTAGGGTTAGTGTTACCGTTAGGATTAGGGTTAGGCTTAAGCTTAAGGTTAGGGTTAGTGTTGTGTTTTATGATTATTGGTTACTGGTTATGGTTACTGGTTACTGGTTAGGGTTAGGTTTAGTCTTAAGTTTAGGTTTAGAGTTAGGTTTAAGGTTAGTTAGTTAGTTAGTTAGTTAGTTAGTTAGTTAGTTTTAGGATTAGGATTAGGTTTAGGGTAATGTTTTAGGGGTAGGTTTAGAATTATGTTTAGGGTTAGGGGTTAGAGTTAGGGTTAGTGTTAGTGGTAGGATTAGCTTTTGGTTTAGTGTTAGGGTTAGGCTAGGTTGAGGTGTTAGGGTTATGCTTAGGTTTAGGATTAGGGTTAAGGTTAGGGTTATGGTTAGCGTTATGTTTTATAATTACTGGTTACTGGTTATGGTTACTGGTTATTGGTTAGGGTTACTGATGACTGGTTACTGGTTAAGGTTATGGTTAGGTTTAGGTTTATTGGTTAGGGTTAGTGTTAGGGTTAGTGTTAGTGTTAGGCTTAGGGGTTAGTGTTAAGGTTAGGGTTAGGTTAGGGATAGGGATAGGGATAGGGTTAGTGTTAGGGTTAGGAGTTAGGGTTATGGTTAGGGTTAGGGTTAGGGTTAAAGTTAGGGTTAGGTTTATGATTACTGATTACTGATTAGGGTTAGGGTTATGTTTTATGATTACTGGTTAATGGTTAGGGTTACTGGTTAATGGTTACTGGTTAGGGTTACTGGTTACTGGTTAGGGTTACTGGTTACAGGTTACTGGTTAATGGTTACTGCTTACTGCTTAGGGTGAGCGTTAGGGTTATGTTTTATAATTACTCTTTACTGGTTAGGGTTACTGGTTACTGGGTAGGGTTAGGTTTATCGTTATGGTTAGGGTTAGGGTTAGTGTTAGGGTTAGGGTTAGTGGTTATTGTTATTGTTAGGGTTTGGGTTAGGGTTAGCATTTTGGTTAGGGTTAGGGTAAGGCGTTAGGGTTAGGGTTAGACTTAGGGTTAGACTTACTGTTAGAGTTAATGTTAGGTTTTGGGTTATGTTTTATGATTACTGGTTAGGGTTACTGGGTATTGGTTACTCATTATGTTTACTGGTTACTGGTTACTGGTTAGGGTTATTGTGAGGGTTATGTTTTAGGATTATTAGTTACTGGTTAGGTTTACTGGTTCTTGGTTCCTGGTTAGGGTTACTGGTTACTGGTTAGGGTTAGGTTTAGGGTTAGGGTTATGTTTTTTGATTACTTGTTAGTGTTAGGTTTAGGGTTATTATTAGGATCAGGGTCAGGGTTAGTGGTTTGGGTTAAGGTTAGGGTTAGGGTTAGGGTTATGTTTTATGATTACCGTTGACTGGTTAGGGTTACTAGTTACCGGTTAGTGTTTGGGGTCAGGTTTAGCATTAGGGTTTGGGTTAGGGTTATGGTTAGGTGTTAGTGTGAGGGTTAGTTTTAGGTTTAGGGTTAGGGTTAGCGTCAAGGTTAGGGTTAGGTTTAGGCTTAGGGTTAGGACAATGTTTTAGGGTTATGGTTATTGTTAGGGTCAGGGCTAGGTTTACGGTTAGTGTTAGGGTTATGTTTATAGTTAAGATTAGGGGTTATTTTTAGGGTTAGGGTCAGGTTTGTGCTTTATTATTACTTGTTACAGGTTATGGTTACTGGTTACTGGTTAAGGTTACCTGTTACTGCTTACTGGTTACTGGTAATGTTTAGGGTTTAGTTTAGTGTTAGGATTAGGGTTAGAGTAGGGGTTAGGTGTTAGGGTTAGGGTTAGGTTTATTGTTAGGGTTATGGTTATGTTTTATGATTACTGGTTTCTGGTTAGGGTTACTGGTTACTGGTTACTGGTTAGGGTTACTGGTTACTGGTTAGGGTTTGGTATAGAATTAGGGTTTGTGTTAGGGTAATGTTTTAGGGTTAGGGGTTAGTGTTAGGTTTAGGGTTATGGTTAGGGTTATTGTTAGGGTTAGGGTCAGGGTTAGGGTTATGTTTTATGATTACTGGTTACTTGTTATGCTTACTAGTTACTGGTTACTGGTTAGGGTTAGGGTAAAGATTTAGGGTGTAGCGTTAGGGTTAGGTTTAGGGTTAGGGGTAGGTGTAGGGTTAGGGTTAGTGTTAGGGTTAGAGTTACGGTTAGGGTTAGAGTTAGAGTTAGGCTTAGGGTTAGGTTTAGGGTTATGTTTTATGATTACTGGTTACTGCTTAGGGTTTTTGGTTACTGGTTAGGGTTACTGGTTAATGTTTCCTGGTTACTGGTTACTGGTTTGGGTTAGGCTTAGGGTTAGTGTCAGGTTTATGTTTAGGGTTTTGTTTTATGATTATTGGTTACTGGTTAGGTTTTAGGGTTAGTTTTATGATTACTTTTTACTGGTTATGGTTACTGGTGTCTGGCTCCTCGTTAGAGTTACTTGTTACTGATTATGGTTAGGGTTAGGGTTGTGTTTTATGATTACTGAGTACTGCTTAGGGTTAATGGTTACTGCTTACTGGTTACTGGTTAGGGTTAGGGTTAGGTATAGGGTTAGGATTAGGTATATGTTTAAGGTAATCATTAGGTTTTAGGGTTAGGGTTAAGGTTAGGGGTAGGGTTATGTTTTATGATTACTGATTACTGTTATGGCTACTGGTTACTGGTAACTGGTTAGGGTTACCGGTTATTGGTTACTGGTTAGGGTTACTGGTTACTTGTTAGGGTTAGGGTTAAGTTTAGGGCCTGGGTTAGGTTTAGAATTAGGGGTTAGTGTTATGGTTAAGGTTGGGGATATGTTTTATGATTACTTGTTACTGGTTATGTTTTCTGGTTACTGGTTACTGGTTAAGGATACTTGTTACTGCTTACTGTTGACTGGTTAGGGTTAGGGTTAGGTATAGGGTTAGGGTTAGAATTTGCGTTAGGTTTTAGGGTTAGTGTTAGTGTTAGGGTTAGTCTTATTTTCATTAAAGTTGTGCAAATACCTATCACAATTTGTCTACATGATTCTAAGCTGCCACTTCATTTTGGCGTCCAACATTGGGGTACATTTGCTACCATCGCCTAGCCGGAAGCGCCTAAAAATGTCCTGGGCAGTCATGGTTGCAGCAGTGCACCTCCCCCATGCCGGCCTGCTCACTCACCGGCTGCCCGCCCTTGGCCTGTGGTCGTGGTCACCACAGAAGCAGCAGCGCACCTCCCCCGCGCCAGCCCGCTTGCTCACCCACCTGCCCTAGGCCCGGTTGGGGCAGCGCCGAGGCCGCCGCCTAGTGTCCCCAGCAACGTGAAGCCGGAGCTTTGTTACACTCACCCGCTCGCAGAGCCAGAGGAGGTAGACCCTCCCTCTCTGCCTTGACATTTGGAGCTGAACATGGAAGCTTACATATTTGCAGTTTTACAACACAAACCGCCAAAGCAGAAGGGGTCACTTTGAATAAAATTTGGTTTTGAGTTGTTTCAGACCGGTTCTCCATGTGGACTCAAGAGGACACTTTCGCCACCTCTGGGAGGAACCAGTCATTGCAGGTAAAAAAATCTTTTTTTCCTTTTATAAGTAAAATGTCTGAGAATATAACTATTCAGGATTTTAACAGTCTTTTTTAGTGTGCCATGTAGGAGATCCGACAAGAAGTGTCTAGCACCCCACATCCTTCTGGGATTAGTAGTTTTCCTTGGTATTAAGTGGTTTGACAACAAAAGTCTGATAGAGACTTTAAGAGATGAATCCAGGTTTCTTAAAGCAGAGGTTGAATATCTACAAACAATTAAGCGTGACAATGATCTTCTCAAGAATCAGTTTAAAGTTCTACATGAAGAGAACAGAACTTTGTTTAACAAGACAATGGTGATTGAAAAAATATTCGAAAAATTTCAGGCAATCTTGTCCAGGCACCAGGAGAGACATCATTGGGGTGAGTGAGTTTCTGACCACGGCAGGAGCCCGGGACAGGGAACTCAGATGTTCCTCATCCCTCCTACACTTCCTGGTCATCCTTAGCGGCTATAATGCCCGATACCTCCTCTCTCTTCCTATCCCACCCAGCTTGCATCCACAACCCACCCCCGCTCCATCTGACTCCCTCCCCTCTTTGACCACATAACATCTCCCAGCTCAGCCTGTTCGGGCGCAGGGGCCGAATCCTAATCGGGAGGGTGGTAGCTCCTTTGTACCAATAGGCTGCCTGTAGCAAGCAAGGTAGGCCCCTTGTTTACAGGCCCCAAAGCAGCAAGGAGATCTGGTCCAGGCACCAGGAGATACATCATTGTGCCACCCAAGCAGCAAGGAGATCTGATCCAGGCACCAGGAGAGACATCGGGCTTGCTTCCAGAAACCACCCAGAGTGGTGCTGAGGAGTTCCATCTGGATGGTTGTCCATGTTTGGGTGCTGAGGAATTCCAGCTTGACTGGACGGTCCCTGCTGCTACACTGAAGAGATACACCCAAAGACTCAGTCACAGCAAAGACTGGACCAAGACACAAGGCCTCTCCTGGCTCCATTTGAAGGAGGAGATGGGAAGGCGCCAAAGCAAGACTTCCTCCAAAAACCTGAAAGGCAACATACTTCAGAATCAAGAGATACCAAAATAAGAAGAATTGTACACCCTACCACAGAAGAATTAGAAGAAATCGATTCAAAAGTGAATTATATGAAAATAATAGAAGACCTTAAACAAAAGGTGAAAAACTGCCATAAACAATTAGAGATTACAAACAAAAAGGTAGAGGAAATGAATAAATCGCTCAAAGATACCCAACAAAACCAAGAGAAAAAAGAAAAAGCAATCAAACAGGTAAAGGAGGTGGTTCAAGACTTGAAGAATGAAATGGAAATAATGAAGAAAACACAAACCGAAGGAAGTTTGGAGATGAAAAATCTGGGTAAATGAACAGGAACTACAGAGATAAGTACTACCAACAGGATACAAGAGATAGAAGAAAGAATATCAGATACTGAAGATACCATAGAGAAAATAAACACACTGATCAGAGAAAACAGCAAAACCAACAAATTCTCATCACAAAACATTCAGGAAATATGGGACACAATAAAAAGACCAAACCTAAGAATAATTGGAGTAGAAGAAGGAGAAGTGCAGCTCAACGGTCCAGAAAATATATTTAATAAAATTATATAAAAAAACTTTCCCAACCTAAAGAAAAATGTACCTATGAAGGTTCAAGAAGCACACAGAACACCGAATAGGCTGGATCCAAAAAAAAAAAAAAATCTTCTCGCCATATAAAATTCAAAACACAAAGCATACAGAATAAAGAAAGAATATTAAGAGCCGCAAAGGTAAAAGACCAAGTTACTAATAAAGGTAAACCTATCAGACTTACACCTGACTTCTCTTTGGAAACCAGGAAAGCCAGAAGGTCCTGGATAGATGTACTGCAAAAACTAAGAGACCATGGATGCAAGCCCAGACTACTATACCCAGCCAAGCTTTCATTCACTATAAATGGAGAAAACAAAATTTCCAGGATAAAAAAAATGTAAACAATAAGTAGCCACAAATCCAGTCTTACAGAAAGTAGTAGAAGGAAAATCACTAAGCAAGGAGTCCAACAATGACCACAATAACTCACACGTCTAGAGACCCTTCACCAGCGCAACTCAAAGAAGGGATGCACACGAACTCTACTACTAAAAAAGTGACCGGAGTTAACAACCCCTGGTCATTATTATCACTTAATGTCAATGGGCTCAACTCAACTATAAAATGGCACAGGCTAAGATATTGGATAAGAAAGCAGGATACAACATTCTGCTGTTTACAAGAAACACACCTCAAGCACAAAGACAGGTACCTATACAGAATAAAGAGCTGGGAAAAGGCTTATCAAGGAAATAGACCTAAGAAAAAAGCAGGTGTGGCCATACTAATTTCTAACAAAGTTGACTTCAAACTTAATCAATCAGAAGAGATGGAGAGGGATATTTTATACTCATAACAGGAACAATTCATCAGGGGCAAGTCTCAATCCTGAATATCTATGCCCCTAATATAAAAGCAACCACAAACGTAAAAGAAACATTACTAAAACTCAAAGCAGCCATCAAAGCACACACTAATAGGAGGAGACTTAAACACTCCTCTTTCACCAATGGACAGGTCAATCAGACAGAAACCTAACAGAGAAATTAGAGAATTAATGGAGGTAATGAATCAATTGGACTTAACAGACATCTATAAATATTCCACCCAAATAGGAAAGAATATACCTTCTTCTCTGCAGCCCATGGAACCTTCTCGAAAATTGACCACATACTTGGTAACAAAGCAAACTTCCACACTTAAAAAAATATTAGTAACCACCCGTGTCTTATCAGATCATCATGGATTAAAGTTAGAATTCATCAACAATGCTAACCCCAGAAAGCCTACAAACTCATGGAAACTGAAAAGTCAACTACTGAACCATACCTGGATTAAGGAAGAAATAGAGAAAGAAATTAAAGTCTTCCTTGAATTCAATGAAAATAAAGAAACAACATACTCAAACTTATGGGACACTCTGAAAGCAGTCCTGAGAGGAAAGTTCATAGCACTAAGTGCCCACTTAAAGAAAACAGAGAAAGCACACATTGGAGACTTAACAGCCCACCTGAAAGCTCTATAAAAAAAAGAAGCAGACTCACCTAGGAGGAGTAGAAGACTGGAAATAATCAAACTAGGGCCGAAATCAACAAAATAGAAACACAGAAAACAATCCAAAGAATCAATGAAACAAAAAGCTGGTTTCTGGAGAAAATCAACAAGACTGATAAACCCCTATCCAGACTAATCAAACGGCAGAGAGAGAATATGCAAATTAATAAGATTAGAAATGAAAAGGGGGACATAACCACAGACACAGAGGATATTCAGAGAATCATTAGATCTTACTATAAAAGCCGGTATGCCACAAAACTGAAAAAAAGTAAAAGAAATGGACACTTTTTTAGATAAATACCATGTACCAAAGTTAAACCAGGACCAGGTGGACAATCTAAATAGACCTGTTAGTCGCGAAGAATTAGAAAATGTTATAAAAAAAAAAACCTCCCTACGAAAAGAGCCCAGGACCGAATGGTTTCAATGCGGAATTCTACCAGAACTTCCAAGAAGACCTAATACCTATACTCCTGAAGGTATTTCACAATATAGAAACAGAAGAGTCACTACCAAATTCCTTTTATGATACTACAGTTTCTCTGATACAAACACCACACAAAGACTCTACTAGGAATGAGAATTACAGGCCAATCTCACTCATGAACAACGACGCAAAAATCCTCAACAAAATACTGGCAAACCGAATCCAACAACACATTACAAAAATTATCCATTATGATCAAGTAGGCTTCATCCCAGAGATGCAGTGCTAGTTCAACATACGAAAAATCTATCAATGTAATCCATCATATAAATAAGCTGAAAGAAAAAAACCATATGATCATTTCATTAGATGCTGAAAAAGCATTTGACAAAATTCAACATCCCTTTATGATAAAAGTCTTGGAGAGACTAGTGATACAAGGGTCATACCTAAATATAATAAAAGCTATATACAGCAAGCCGACAGCTAACATCAAATTAAACGGAGAGAAACTCAAAGCCATCCCACTAAACTAAGGAACACGACAAGGCTGTCCACTCTCGCCATACCTCTTCAATATAGTGCTTGAAGTTCTAGCAATAGCAATAAGACAACATAAGGGGATCATGGGGATTCGAATTGGAAAGGAAGAAGTTAAACTTTCGTTATTTGCAGATGATATGATAGTGTACATAAGTGACCCCCAAAATACCACCAAAGAACTTTTAAAGATGATAAACACCTTTAGTAATGTGGCAGGATACAAGATCAACTCCAAAAAATCAGTCGCCCTCCTATACACAAAGCATATGGAAGCAGAGAGGGAAATCAGAAGCATCACCTTTCACGATAGCCACAAACAGCATAAAATATCTTGGGGTAACTCTAACCAAGGAAGTGAAAGATCTATTTGACAAGAACTTTAAGGCATTGAAGAAAGAAATTGAAGAGGATACCAGAAAATGAAAGGATCTCCCTTGCTCTTGGATTGGGAGGATCAACATAGTAAAACTGGCAATTCTACCAAAGGCAATTTATAGATTCAATGCAATCCCCATCAAGGTCACATCAAAATTCTTCACAGATCTTGAGAAGACACTAATCCATTTTATATGGAAAAATAAAAAACCCAGGATAGCCAAAACAATCCTATACAATAAAGGATCTTCTGGAGGCATTACCAGCCCTGACTTCCAACTCTATCACAGAGCTACAGTAATGAAAACAGTGTGGTATTGGCATAAAAACAGAGACGTCGACCAATGGAATCGCATAGAAGACCCGGAATTTAATCCCCAAACCTATGAACACCTCATTTTCAATAAAGGAGCTAAAAGTATACAATGGAAGAAAGAAAGCATCTTCAACAAATGGTGCAGGCACAACTGGATGTCAATCTGTAGAAGATTGAAATTAGACCCATATCTATCACCTTGCACAAAACTCAAGTCCAAATGGATCAAAGACCTCAATATCAGTCGGTACACACTGAACCTGATAGAAGAGAAAGTGGGAAGTACCCTACAACAGATGGGCACAGGAGATCGCTTCTTAAGTATAACCCTAGCAGCACAGACACTAAGGGCAACATTGAATAAATGGGACATACTAAAGCTGAGAAGCTTCTGTAAAGCAAAGGACACTGTCACTAAGACAAAAAGGCAACCTACTGACTGGAAGAAGATCTTCACCAACCTCGCAACAGACAAAGGTCTGATCTCCAAAATATATAGAGAACTCAAGAAACTAGATTTTAAAATGGTAACCAGTAATCTTAAAACATAATCCTAACCCTAACCATAACACTAACCTTAACACTAACCCCTAAACATAACCCTAAACCTAACCCTAACCACAACCATAACCATAACCAGTAACCAGTAACCAGTAAGCCTAACCAGTAACCGGTAATCATAAAACATAATCCTACCCCTAAAACTAACCTTATCCGAACACCTAACCTTAAACCTGACCCTCACCCTCACACTAACCCTAACCCTAACCCTCACCCTCACACTCACCCTCAGACTAACCCTCACCCTCACCCTAACCCTAACCCTCACCCTCATCCTAACCCTCACCCTCACCATGACCCTCACCCTACCCCTCAAACTCACTATCATCATAACCCTCACTCTAACCCTCACCCTAAACCTAACCCTAACATTAACCCTAACCATAACCATCATCCTCACCCTAACCCTAACCCTAACACTAACCCTCACCCTTACCCTGACCCTGACACTGACACTCACCCTAACCCTAACCCTAAACGTAACCCTAAACCTCACCCTAACCCTCACCCTCACCCTCAACCTCACCCTAACCCTAACCGTCACCATAACCCTAAACCTAACCATAACCATCATCTTCACCCTAACCCTCACCCTAACCCTAAACAAAACACAAACCCTAACCCTAACCGTAAACCTCAACCTCACCCTAACTATAAACCTAACCCTAACCCTTACCCTAACCCTCACCCTAACCCTCACACTTACCCTCACTGTAACACTCACCCTAACCCTAACCTTAACCGTAACTCTAACCATCACCCTCATCCTCACCCTCACACTCACCCTCACGATCACCCTTACCATCACCCTCACACTAACCCTTACCCTAAACCCTAATGCTAACAATAACCCTAACCACAACCTAACCCTCATATTCACACTCACCCTCACCCTCACACTTACCATCACCCTCACACTCACCCTAACACTAACCGTAACCCTCACCCTAACCCTCACCCTCACCCTCACCCTAATCCAAACCCTAAACCTCACCCTCACCCTCACCCTCACCCTAATCCTAACCCTAACCCTAACCCTAACCCTAAACCTCACACTCACATTCACCATGAACCTCAACCTCGCCCTCATTCTCACCCTCACCTTCACATTCACCCTCAATCTCACCCTAACCCTAACCCTCAGACTCACACTATCCCTAACCCTAACTCTCACCCTAATCCTCACCCTCACCCTCACCCTAACCATAACCATAACCCTAACCTTAACCCTTACCCTAACCCTCACACTCACCCTCATCATCAACCTCAGCCTCAACCTCACACTAACCCTAACCCTAAGCCTAACCCTAACCTTAACCCTCAAACTCACACTCATCCTCACACTCACCATTACCCTCACCCTCACCCTCACCTTCACCCTAACCCTAACCCTAACACTAACCCTCAGACTCACCCTCACTCTCACCGTCACCCTCACCCTAACTCTAAAACTAACTCTAAACCTCACCCTCACCCTCACCCTAACCCTCAACAAAACACTCACCCAAAATCTAACCCTAACCCTAACCCTTAACCTAAGCCTCACCCTATCCCTCATCCTAACCCTAACCCTAGCCCTAACCCTGACCCTAACCCTCACCCTCACGCTCACACTCACCATAACACTAACCCTAACCCTAACCCTAAACCTAATTATCACCATCATCCTAACCCTCACGCTAACCCTAACCCTAACCCCACCACAAACCCTAACTCTAAACTTCACCCTACCCCTATCCCTAACCCTAACCCTCACACTTACCATCACCCTCACCCTCACCATCACCCTTACCCTCACCCTCACCCTAACACTAACCATAACCCTCACCCTCACCCTAATCCTAACCCTCACCCTCATCCTAACACTAACTCTAACCCTCACCCACACCCTCACCCTCACTCTACACTCAACTTAACCCTCAGCCTAACCCTAACCCTAACCCTCACCCTATCCCTCACACTAACCATCACCCTAATCCTCACCCTTACCCTAAACCTAATCCTAACACTAACAATAACCCCAACCCTAACCGAAACACTAAATTTTACTCTCACACTTACCCTCACCCTCATCCTCACCCTAACACTAACCCTAACCAATACCCTAACCCTAACCCTCACCCTCTCTGTAACACTCACCCTAACCCTCAGCCTAACACTATCCCTAACCGTAACACTAAACCTAACCCTCACCCGCAATCTCATGCTAACCCTCAACATAACCCTCAACCTAAGCCTAAACCTAAACCTAACCCTCACCCTGACCCTCAACTAAACCTCACCCTCTCCCTTACCTCCCCCTCACCTTCCCCCTTCGTCTCTCCCTGACCCTCCCCCTAACCCTAACCCTAAACCTCAACCTCACCCTAACCCTAACCCTAACGCTAACACTAACCCTAAACCCTAACTCTAACCCTAATCCTAATCCTCACCTAACCCTAACCCTAACCCTCACACTCACCCTCACCATCACCCTAACCCTCATCCTCACCGTCACTGTAACCCTAACCCTAACCCTCACCCTCACCCTTAACCTCACCCTAACCCTCACCATAGCCCTCACCATAAACCTAACCCTAACCCTAACCATCACCCTCACCCTAATCCTCACCCTAACCCTAACCCTAACCGTAACCCAAACCCTAACCCTAACCCTAACACTAACCCTAACCCTAAACCTCACCCTCACCCTACCCTCACCCTCACCCTCACCCTCACCCTAACCCTAACCCTAAACCTAACCCTAACCCCAACATTCACACTCACCATCACCCTAACCCTCACCCTCACGCTCACTCTCAACATAATACTAACCCAAAACCTCACCGTCACCCTCACCCTAACACTAACCCTAAACCTCACACTCACCCTAACTCTCACACTCATACTCACACTCACGCTCACAATAACACTAACACAAACCCTCACCATCAACCTCACCCTAATCCTAACACTCACCCTAATCCTCACCCTCACCTTAATCCTCAACCTAACCCTAACACTCACCCTAAACCTCACCCTCACTCTAACCCTCACGCTAACCGTCACCCTCACCTTCACCCTAATCCTAAACTTAACCCTCACCTTCACCCTCATCCTAACCCTCACCCTCAACCTCACCTTCACCCTAACCCTAACCGTCATTCTCACCCCAACCCTAACCCTAAGCCTCGCCCTAACCCTAAACCTAACCCAAACCCTCACACTCACCCTCAATCTCACCCTAACCCTCACCCTAACCCTCACCCTCACACTCACACTCACTCTAACCCTCACCTTAACCCTCAGCCTAACCCTAACCCTAACCCTAATCCTCACCCTAACACTCACACTAACCCTAACCCTAACCCTAACCCTAACCCTAACAAACACTAACCCTAACCCTAAACCTAACCCTAACCCTAACCCTAACCCTCACCCTATCCCTCACACTAACACTCACGCTAACCCTCACCCTTACCCTAAACCTAAGCCTAACCCTAACAATAACCCTAACCCTAACCATAACACTAACTTTAACTCTCACCCTCACCCTCACCCTCATCCTCACCCTAACCCTAACCCTAACCCTAACCCTAACCCAAACCCTTACCCTAACCCTAAACCTCACCCTCACCCTCTCTCTAACACTCACCCTAACCCTCAGCCTAACCCTATCCCTAACACTAACACTAACCCTAACCCTCACCCGCACTCTCAATCTAACCGTCAACATAACCCTCACCCTAAGCCTAAACCTAACCCTAACCCTCACCTCACACTAAACCTCACCCTGACCCGTCCCTCCCCTAGCCCCTCCCCCTAACCCTAACCCTAACCCTAACCCCCACCCTCAACATCACCCTCACCGTAAACCTTACACGAACCCTAACCATAACCCTAACCCTAACACTAAAACCTAACCCTAACCTTAACCCTAACCCTAACCCTCACCCTCACCATAACTCTAACCCTAACCCTAACCCTAACCCTCACCCTAAGCCTCATCCTCACCCTCACCGTAACCCTAACCCTAACCCTCACCCTAACCCTAACCATAACCCAAACCCTAACCCTAACCCTAACACTAACCCTAACCCTAAACCTCACCCTCACCCTACCCTCACCCTCACCCTCACCCTAACCCTAACCCTAAACCTAACCCTAACCCTAACACTCACACTCACCATCACCCTAACCCTCACCCTCACGCTCACTCTCAACATAATACTAACCCAAAACCTCACCCTCACCCTCACCCTAACACTAAACCTAAACCACACACTCACCCTATCTCTCACACTCATACTCACACTCACGCTCACAATAACACTAACACAAACCCTCACCCTCACCCTCACCCTCACCCTAATCCTAACTATCACCCTAATCCTCACCCTCACCCTAATCCTCAACCTAACCCTAACACTCACCCTAACCCTCACTATCACCATAACAATTACCCTAACCGTCACCCTCACCTTCACCCTAATCCTAACCTTAACCCTCACCTTCACCCTCATCCTAACCCTCACCCTCAACCTCACCTTCACCCTAACCCTCACCCTCATTCTCACCCCAACCCTAACCCTAAGCCTCACCCTAACCCTAAACCTAACCCAAAACCTCACACTCACCCTCAATCTCACCCTAAACCTCACCCTTACACTCACACTAACCCTAACCCTCACCCTCACCCTCACCCTCACCCTCACTCTAACCTTCACCTTAACCCTCAGCCTAACCCTAACCCTAACCCGAATCCTCACCCTAACACTCACAATAAACCTAACCCTAACCCTAACACTAACACTAACCCTAACCCTAACCCTAACCCTAACCCTCACCCTATCCCTCACACTAACCCTCACACTAACCCTCACCCTTACCCTAAACCTAAGCCTAACCCTAACAATAACCCTAACCCTAACCATAACACTAACTTTAACTCTCACCCTCACCCTCACCCTCATCCTCACTCTAACCTTCACCTTAACCCTCAGCCTAACCCTAACCCTAACCCGAATCCTCACCCTAACACTCACAATAAACCTAACCCTAACCCTAACCCTAACACTAACACTAACCCTAACCCTAACCCTAACCATAACACTAACTTTAACTCTCACCCTCACCCTCACCCTCATCCTCACCCTAACCCTAACCCTAACACTTACCCTAACCCTAAACCTCACCCTCACCCTCTCTCTAACACTCACCCTAACCCTCAGCCTAACCCTATCCCTAACACTAACACTAACCCTAACCCTCACCCGCACTCTCAACCTAACCCTCAACATAAACCTCACCCTAAGCCTAAACCAAACCTTAACCCTCACCTCACACTAAACCTCACCCTCCCCATCCCCCTAAACCTAACCCTAAACCTAACCCTAACCCTAACCCCCACCCTCAACATCACCCTCACCGTAAAACTTACACGAACCCTAACCATAACCCTAAACCTAACCCTAACCCTAAAACCTAACACTAACCCTAACCCTAACCCTCACCCTCACCATAACTCTAACCCTAACCCTAACCCTCATCCTCACCCTCACACTCACACTCACCATCACTCTCACCCTAACCCTCACCCTAACCCTTACACTAAACACTAACCCTAACCCTAACAATAACCCTAACCCTAACCTAACCCTCATATTCACACTCAACCTCACCCTCACCCTAACCATCAACCTCACACTCACCCTAACACTAACCGTAACCCTCACACTCACCCTAACCCTCACCCTCACCCTAATCCAAACCCTAAACCTCACCCAAACCCTCACCCTAATCTTAACCCTAACCCTAAACCTCAAACTCACACTCACCATGAACCTCAACCTCGCCCTCATTCTCACCCGCACCTTCACATTCACCCTCAATCTCACCCTAACCCTAACCCTAACCATAACCCTCAGACTCACCCTAGCCCTAACCCTAACACTCACCCTAACCCTCACCCTCACCCTAACCCTAAACCTAACCTCAACCCTTACCCTAACCCTCAACCTCACCCTCATCATCAACCTCACCCTCAACCTCACACTAACCCTAACCCTAACCCTAAGCCTAACCCTAACCCTCAAACTCACACTCACCGTCATCCTCACAGTCACCATTACCCTCACCCTCTCCCTCACCTTCACCCTAAACCTAACCCTAATTCTACCCTCACCCTAACCCTCACCATCACCCTCAGCCTAACCCTAACCCTAACCCTCACCCTCAACCTCACCCTCACCCTCACCCTCATCCTCACCGTCACCCTCACCCTAACCCTAACACTAACTCTAAACCTCACCCTCACCCTCACCCTAACCCTCAACAAAACCCTACCCAAAATCTAACCCTAACCCTAAACCTAAGCCTCACCCTAACCCTCACCCTGACCCTAACCCTAATCTGACCCTAACCCTCACCCTCACGCTCACACTCACCCTAACACTAACCCTAACCCTAACCCTAAACCTAATTTTCACCATCACCCTAACCCTCACCCTAACCCTAACCCTAACCCCACCACAAACCCTAACTCTAAACCTCACACTACCCCTAGCCCTAACCCTAACCCTCACCCTTACCATCACCCTCACCCTCACCCTTACCCTCACCCTCATCCTAACTCTAAACGTAACCCTCACCCTCACCCTAACCCTCACCCTCACCCTAACACTAACCCTAACCCTCACCCTCACACTAATCCTCACTCTACCCTCACATTAACCCTCAGCCTAACCCTAACCCTAACCCAAACCCTAACCCTAACACTCACAATCACCATCACCCTCACCCTCAACCTCACACTTACTCACAACCTAATACTAACCCTAAACCTCACCCTCACCCTAACACTAACCCTAACACTCACACTTACCATAACACTCACACTCACACTCACCCTCACCCTAACACTAACCCAAACCCTCACCCTAATCCTCATC
The DNA here is from genome assembly GCA_963919705.1 of Alexandromys oeconomus. Classification (NCBI taxonomy): domain Eukaryota; kingdom Metazoa; phylum Chordata; class Mammalia; order Rodentia; family Cricetidae; genus Alexandromys; species Alexandromys oeconomus. The sequence continues at coordinate 153,441 of CAWTZB010000265.1, read as the reverse complement.
CTCACCCTAATCCTCACCCTAACCCTAACCCTCACAATCACCCTAACCCTCACCCAAACCCTCACCCTTACCCTAAACCGAATCCTAACCCTAACAATAACCCTAACCCTAACTGTAACACTAACTTTAACTCGCACCCTCACCCTCACCCTCATCCTCACCCTAATCCTAACACTTACCCTAACCCTAAATCTCAGCATCACCCTCTATCTAACACTCACCCAAACACTCAGCCTAACCCTATCCCTAAACCTAACACTAACGCTAACCCTCATCCGCACTCTCACCCTAACCCTCAAAATAACCCTAAACCTAAGCCTAAACCTAACCCTAAACCTCACCCTCACACTAAACCTCACCCTAACCCTAACCCTAACACTAACTCTAACCCTAACGCCTAAACCTAACCCTTACCCTAATCCTAACCCTAACCCTAACCCTAACCCCTAACCCTAATCCTAACCCTAACCCTAACTTCACCACAAACCCGAACTCTAAACCTCACACTACCCCTAACCCTAAACCTAACCCTAACACTTAACCCTAAACCTTAAGCTTATTTCTAACCCTAACTCTAACCCTAACCCTCACCTAACCCTAACACTAACCCTAACCCTCACACTCACTCTCACCATAACCCTCACCCTCACCCTAACCCTCACCATAACCCTCACCCAAAACCTAATCCTAACCCTAACCATCACCCTCACCCTAACTTTAAACCAAACCCTAACCCTAACACTAACCCTAAACTTAAACCTCACCCTCACCCTACACTCACCCACACCCTCAACCTCACCCTAAACCTAACCCTAAATCTAACCCTAACCCTAACGCTAACACTCACACTCACCATCACCCTCAACCTCACCCTCACTCTCAACCTAATACTAACCCTAAACCTCACCCTCACCCTCACCCTCATCCTCAATCTCACCCTAAACCTCACCCTCACACTAACCCTAACACTAACCCTCACCCTCACCCTCACTCTAACCCTCACCTTAACACTCAGCCTAACCCTAACACTTACCCTAACACTCATACTAACCCTAACCTTAACCCTAACCCTAACAGTAACCCTAACCCTAAGAGTAACCATAACCCTAACCCTCACACTATCCCTCACACTTACCCTCACCCTGACCCTAAACCTAATCCTAACCCTAACAATAACCCTAAGCCTAACCGTAACACTAACTTTAACTCTCACCCTCACCCTCACCCTCATCCTCACCCTAACCCTAACACTTACCCTAACCCTAAAACTCAACCTCACCCTCTCTCTAACACTCACCCTAACCCTCAGCCTAACCCTATCCCTAACCCTAACACTAACCCTAACCCTCACCCGCCATCTCAACCTAACCCTCAACATAAGCCTCAACCTAAGCCTAAACATAACCCTAACTCTCACCCTCACCTCACACTAAACCTCACCCTCAACCTTCCCTCCCCTCACCCTCCCCCTAAACCTAACCCTAACCATAACCCTAAACTTAACCCTGACCCTGAATCTAACTGACACCCTCACCCTCACCCTAAACCTAACACTAACCCTAACCATAACCCTAAACTTAACCCTAACCCTAACCCCTAAACCTAACCCTAGCCCTAACCCTAACCCTAACACTAACCCTAACACTAACCCTAAACCTAAACCTAAACCCTAACCCTAACCCTAACACTAACCCTCACTTAACCCTAACCCTAACACTAACCCTAAACCTAATCCCTAACCCTAACCCTAACCCTAACCCTAAACCATAACCCTAACACTAACCCTAACCCTCACACTCACACTCACCATCACCCTTACACTCACCTTCACCCTTACCCTCACCGTAAACCTCACCATAACCCTCACCCTAAACCTGACCCTAACACTAAACCTAAACCTAACCATCACCCTCACACTAAACCTCACCCTCACCCTTCCTTTACCTCCCCTCCCCCTCCCCTAAACCTAACCCTAAACCTGACCCTAACCCGCACCCTCATCCTCACCCTAACTCTAACCTTAACCCTAACCCTTTCCCTAACCCTAACCCTAACCACTAAACCTAACCCTAACCCTAACACTAACCCTAAATCTAACCCTAACCCTAACGCCTAACACTAACCCTAACCCTAACCCTAACACCTAACCCTAACCCTAACCCTAACCCCTAAACCTAAACCTAACCCTAAACCCTAACCCTAACACTAACCCTAACCCTAACCCTAACCCTGACACTAACCCTAACCCTCACACTTACCCTCACCATCACCCTAACCCTCACCCTCACCCTCACCATAACTCTAACCCAAACACTCATCCTCACCCTCACCCTCAACCTGACCATCACCCTTACCCTCACCCTAACACTCACCATAACACTCTCCCTAAACCTAACCCTAACCCTAACCCTAACCCTAACCCTAACCGTAACCATCACCCTCACACTAACCCTCACCCTAAACCTAACCCAAACCCTAAACATAACCCTATCCCTAACACTAACCCTAACCCTAAACCTCAAGCTCACCGTACCCTTACCCTCACCCTCAACCTCAACCTCAACCTTACCCTTACCCTAACCCTAACCCTAACCCTAACCCTAACCCTAACCATAACCATAACCATAACCCTAACCATAACCCTAACACTCACACTCACCATCACCCTCACACTCACCCTCACTCTCAACCTAATACTAACCCTAAACCTCACCCTCACCCTCACCCTAATACTAACCCTAACCCTAACCCTCACACTCACCCTAACCCTCACACTCACACTCACCCTCACCCTAACACTAACCCAAACCCTCACCCTCACCCTAACCCTAACACTCACCCTAATTTTCACCCTCACCCTAATCCTCACCTAAACACTAACACTCACCCTAACCCTCACCCTCACCCTAACCCTCAACCTAACCCTCACCCTCATCTTCACACTAATCCTAACCTTAACCCTCACCATCACCCTCATCCTAACTCTCACCGCACCCTCACCTTCACCCTAACACTCACACTCACTCTAAACCTAACCCTCACACTGAGCCTCAACCAAACCCTCTCCCTAACCCTAAACCTAAACCAAACCCTCACACTCACCCTCAATCTCACCCTTACCCTCACCCTCACCCTCACACTAACCCTAACCCTCACCCTCACCCTCGCCCTCATGCTCACTCTAACCCTCACCTTAACCCTCAGCCTAACCCTAACCCTAACCCCTAACCCTAAAACTCACACTAACACTAACCCTATCACTAATCCTAACCCAAACCCCTAACCCTACACCTAACACTAACCCTAACCCTAACCCTAACCCTAAAACCTAATCCTAACCCTAACCCTAACCCTAACCCTCACATAACCCTACACCTAAAACTAACCCTAACCCTCACCCTCACCCTCCCCTTCATTCTAACAGTCACCCTAACCCTCAGCCTAACGCTATCGCTAACCCTAAAACTAACCCTCACTAACAATCACCCGCACTCTCACCCTAACCCTCAACATAACCCTCACCCTAACTCTAAAACTCACCCTCAACCTCACACTAAACCTCACCCTCACCCTTCCCTCCCCTTCCCACTTCCCCTCCCCCTAACCCTAACCCTAACCCTAACCCTAACTCTAACCCTAACCCTCACCCTCACTCTAAGCCTAACCCTATACCTAACCCTAACACTTAACCTAACCCCTAATCCTAACCCTAACCCAAACCCTAACCCTAACCCTAACCCTAACCCTAACCCTAACCCTAACCCCTAACACTAACCCTAACCCTAACCCCTAATCCTAACAATAACCATAACACTAACCCTAACCACTAACCCTAACCCTAAACCTAACCCTAAACCTAACCCAAAACCCTCACCCTAACCCTAACCCTAACCATAACCCTAACCCTCACCTAACCCTAAGGCTAACCCTAACACTAACCCTAACCCTCACACTCACGCTCACCATCACCCTAACCCTCACCCTCACCCTCACCGTAAACCTAACCCTCACCCTCACCCTCACCCTAACCCTCACACTAACCCTAACCCTAACCCAAACCCTCACCCTGAAAGTCACCCTCACCCTCACCCTAACCCTCACCATAACCCTCTCTCTAAACCTAACCCTAACCCTAAACATCACCCTCACCCTAACCCTCACCCTAACCCTAACCCAAACCCTAACCCTAACCCTAACACTAACACTAACCCTAACCCTAAAGCTCACCCTCACCCTACCCTCACCCTCACCCTCAACCTCAACCTCACCCTAACCCTAACCCTAACCCTAACACTCACACTCACCATCACCCTCACCCTCATCCTCACCCTCACTTTCAACCTAATACTAACCCTAAACCTCAGCCTCACCCACACCCTAACACTAACCCTAACCCTCACACTCACCTTAACCCTCACACTCACACTCACACTCATCCTCAAACTAACACTAACCCAAACCCTCACCCTCACCGTCACTTTCAAACTAATACTAACCGTAAACCTCACCCTCACCCACACCCTAACAATAACCCTAACACTCACACTCACACTCACACTCACCCTAACACTAACCCAAAACCTCACCCTCACCCTCACCCTAAAACTAACACTCACCCTAACCCTCACCCTCACCCTAATCCTCACCGTAACCCTAACACTGACCCTAACACTCACCCTCACCCTAACCCTCACCCTAACCCTCACCCTCACCTTCACCCTAATCCTAACCTTAAACTTCACCGTCACCTTCATCTTAACCCTCACACTCACCCTCACCATAACCCTAACCCTCACCCTCACTCTAACCCTAACCCTCACCCTTAGCCTCAACCAAACCCTAACCCTAACCCTAACCCTAATCCAAACCCTCACAGGCACCCTCAATCTCAAACTAACCCTCACCCTCACACTAACCCTAACTTTAACCCTCACCTTCACCCTCACCTTCACCCTAATCCTCACACTCACTCTCACCCTAACACTCACCCTAAGCCTCACCCTAACACTAATCCTATCCCAAATCCTCACCCTAAAACTTACCCTCACCCTCATCCTGACCCTCACCATAAACCTCTCCCTAAACCTAACCCTAACCCTAACCATCACCCTCACCCTAACCTTCACCCTAACCCTAACCCAAACCCTAACCCTAACCCTATCAATAACCCTAACCCTAAACCTCACACTTACGCTACCCTCACCCTCACCCTAAACCTCAACCTCACCCTAAACCTAACCCTAACTCTAACCCTAACCCTAACCCTAACACTCACACTCACCCTCACCCTCACCCTCACTTTCAACCTAATACTAACCCTAAACCTCACCCTCAACCTAACAGTTACCATAACCCTCACACTCACCCTAAACATCACACTCACACTCACACTCACCCTCACCCTAACACTAACCCAAACCCTCACCCCCACCCTCACTTTCAACCTAATACTAACCCTAAATCTCACCTTCACCCTCACCCTCCCCCTAACACTAACCCTAACCCTCACACTCACACTAACCCTCACCCTAACCCTCACCCTCACCCTAATCCTAACCTTAACCCTGACCGTCACCCTCATCCTAACCCTCACCCTCACCCTCACCATCACCCTCACCCTCACCCTCACCATAACCCTCAGCCTAACCCTAACCCTAACCCTAACCTGTACCCTAACACTCACACTAACCCTAACACTTACCTTAACAATAACCCTAAACCTAACCCTCACCCTCTCTCTAACACTCACCCTAAACCTCAGCCTAACCCTATCCCTAACCCTAACACTAACCCTAAACCTCACCCGCACTCTCACCCTAACCCTCAACATAAACCTCACCCTAAGCCTAAACCTAACCCTAACCCTGACCATCACCCTCACCCTCACAATAAACCTCACCCTCACCCTTCCCTCACCTTCCCCCTTCCCCTCCCCCTAACACTAACCCTAACCCTAACACTAATCCTAAACCCTAATCCTAACCCTAACCCTCACCAAACCCTAAGCCTAAAACTAACCCTAACCCTCACACTCACCCTCACCATCACCCTAAACCTAACGCTAACACTAAACCTAACCCTATACCTAACCCTAACACTTACCCTAACCCCTAATCCTAACCCTAACCCAACCCTAATACTAACCCCTAACCCTAACCCTAACCCTAACCCCTAACCCTAACTCTAACCCTAACCCCAAATCCTAACCCTAACCCAAACCCTAACCCTAAACCTAACCCCAAACCCTAATCCTAACCCTAAACCTAACCCTAACCCCTAACCCTAACCCTAACCTAAAACTAAACCCTAACCCTAACCCTAACCCTAACCCTAACCCTAACCCTAACCCTAACCCAAACGCTCAGCTAACCCTAAGGCTAACCCTAACAGTAACCCTAACCCTCACACTCACCCTTACCATCACCCTCACCCTAACCCTCACCCTCACCATAACCCTAACCCTAACCCTCACCCTCACCCTCACCCTCACCATCACCCTTACCCTCACCCTCACCCTCACCGTAACCCTAACCAAAACCCTCACCCTCACCCTCACCCTAAACCTCACCATAACCCTCACCCTAAACCTAAACCTAACCCTAACAATAACCCTAACACTAACCATCACCCTCACACTAACCCTCACCCTAACCCTAAACCAATCCCTAAGGCTAACACTAACCCTAACCCTCACCGTCACCCTCACTCTAACCCTCAACTTAACCCTCAGCCTAACCCTAACCCTAACCCTAACCCTCACCCTAACACTCACACTAACCCTAAACCTAACCCTAACCCTAACACTGACCCTCACCCTATCCCTCACACTAACCCTCACCCTAACCCTCACCCTTAAACTAAACCTAATCATAACCCTAACAATAACCCTAACCCTAACCGTAACACTAACTTTAACTCTCAACCTCACCCTCACTCTCATCCTCACCCTAACCCTAACACTTACCCTAACACTAAACCTCACCATCACCCTCTCTCTAAAACTCACCCTAACCCTCAGCCTAACCTATCCCTAACCCTAACACTAACCCTAACCCTCACCCGCACTCTCACCATAAGCCTCAACATAACCCTCACCCTTAGCCTAAACCTAACCCTAACACTAACCCTCACCCTTACCCTCACACTAAACCTCCCACTCCCCCTCCATTTCAACATCTCCCTCCCCCTCCACCTAACCATAACACTGACCCAAACAATCACCCTTGCCCTAACACTAACTCTAAACCTAACCGCTAACCCTAACCCTAACCCTAACCCTAAACCTAACAATAACCTTAACCCCTAACCATAACCCTAACCCTAAAACTAACCCTAACCCCTAACCCTAACCCTAACAGTAACCCTAACCCTAAACCTAACCCTAAATCTAACCCTAACCCTAACCCTATACCCTAACCCTAACAATAACCCTAACCCTAACTCTAACCCTAACCCTCAACCTAACCCTAACCATAACCCTCACTTAACCCTGACCCTAACACTAACCCTAACCCTCACACTCACCCTCACCATCACCCTAACCCTCACCTTCACGCTCACCCTCACCATTACCCTAAATCTAACCCTCACCCTCACCCTCACCCTCAACCTAACCCTCACCATAACCCTCACCATAAACTTAACCCTAACCCTTACCATCACCCTCAACCTAACCCTCACCCTAACCCTAACCGAAACCCTAACCCTAACCCTAACACTAACCCTAACGCTAAACCTCACCCTCAACCTACCCTCACCCTCACCCTCAACCTCAACCTCACCCTAACCCAAACCCTAACCCTAACCCTAACACTCACCCTCACCCTCACCCTCAACCTCACCCTCACACTCAACCTAATACTAACCCTAAACCTCACCCTTACCCTCACCCTAACACTAACCCTCACACTCACCCTCACCCTAACACTAACCCAAACCCTCACCCTCACCATCACCCTAACCCTAACCCTCACCCTAACCCTCATCCTTAACTTAAACCTAATCCTAACCCTAACAATAACCCTAACCCTAACCGTAACACTAACTTTAACTCTCACCCTCACCCTCATCCTCACCCTAACCCTAACCCTAACCCTTATCCTAACCCTAAACCTCACCATCACCCTCTCTCTAAAACTCACCCTAACCCTCAGCCTAACCTATCCCTAAACCTAACACTAACCCTAACCCTCACCCGCACTCTCACCCTAACCCTCAACATAACCCTCACCCTAAGCCTAAACCTAACCCTAACACTAACCCTCACCCTTACCCTCACACTAAACCTCCCCCTCCCCTTCCATTTCACCCTCCCCCTCCCCCTCCACCTAACCATAACCTTAAACCTAACCCTCACCCTCGCCCTAACCCTAACCCCAAACCTAACCCTAAACCTAACCCCTAACCCTAACCCTAACCCCTAATCCTAACCCTAACCCTAACCATAAAACTAACCCTAAACCCTAAACCTAACCGTAACCCTAACGCTAACACTCACCTAAACCTAAGGCTAACCCTAACACTAACCCTCATACTCACCCTCACACTCACATTCACACTCAACGTATCCCTAACCATAACCCTCACCCCCACCCTCACCCTCACCCTAACCCTCACCATAACCATCACCCTAAACCTAAACCTAACCCTAACAATAACTCTAAACCTAACCATCACCCTCACACTAACCCTCACCCTAACCCTAAACCAAACCCTAACGCTAACACTAACCCTAAACCTCACCCTCACCCTACCCTCACTCTCACCCTAACCCTAACCCTAACCCTAACTCTAACCCTAACCCTAACACTCACACTCACCATCACCCTCACCCTCACCCACACTCTCAACCTATTACTAACCCTAAACCTCACCCTCACCCTCACCCTAACTCTAACCCTAACCCTCACACTCACACTAACCCTCACACACACAGTCACACTCACCTTCAACCTAACACTAACCCAAACCCTCACCCTCACCCTCACTTTCAACCTATTACTAACCCTAAACCTCACCCTCACCCTCACCCTAACACTAACCCTAACCCTCACACTCACACTAACCCTCACACACACAGTCACACTCACCTTCAACCTAACACTAACCCAAACCCTCACCCTCACCCTCACTTTCAACCTAATACTAACCCTAAACCTCATCCTCACCCTCACCCTAACACTAACCCTAACCTTCACACTAACCCTCACCCTCACCTTCACCCTAATCCTAACCTTAACCCTGACCGTCACCCTCATCCTAACCCTCACCCTCACCTTCACCCTAACCCTCAGCCTCACTCTCAACCTAACCCTAACCCTAAACCTAACCCTAACTCTAACGCTAACCCTAACACTCACACTCACCATCACCCTCACCCTCACCCTCACTCTCAACCTATTACTAACCCTAAACCTCACCCACACCCTCACCCTAACACTAACCCTAACCCTCACACTCACACTAACCCTCACACACACAGTCACACTCACCCTCAACCTAACACTAACCCAAACACTCACTCTCACCCTCACCCTCACTTTCAACCTAATACTAACCCTAAACCTCATCCTCACCCTCACCCTAACACTAACCCTAACCCTCACACTCACACTAACCCTCACCCTAACCCTCACCCTCACCTTCACCCTAATCCTAACCTTAACCCTGACCGTCACCCTCATCCTAACACTCACCCTAACCCTCAGCTTCACCCTAACCCTCACCCTCACTCTCAACCTAAGCCTCACCCTGAGCCTCAACCAAACCCTCACTCTAACACTATCGCTAATCCAAACCCTCACGCTCACCCTCAATCTCAAACTAACCCTCACCCTCACACTAACCCTAACCCTAACCCTCACCCTCACCTTAACCCTCAGCCTAACCCTAACCCTAACCCTCACCCAAAACTCACACTAACCCTAACCCTAACCTAACCCTAACCCTAACCCTAACCCTTACCCTAATCTCTAACCCTACCCCTAACCCTAAACCTAACCCTAACCCTAACCCTAACCCTAACCCTAAACCCTAATCCTAACCCTAACCCTAACCCTCACCTAACTCTAACAATAAAACTAACCCTACCCCTCACACTCACCCTCACCATCACCCTCACCCTCAACTTATCCCTCAGCCTAACCATAACCCTAAACCTAACCCGTACCCTAACACTCACGCTAACCCTAACACTAACCTTAACAATAACCCTAACCCTAACCCTCACCCTCTATCTAACACTCACCCTAAACCTCAGCCTAACCCTATCCATAACCCTAACACTAACCCTAACCCTCACCCGTACTCTCACCCTAACCCTCAACATAACACTCACACTAAGCCTAAACCTAACCCTAACCCTCACCCTCACACTCACACTAAACCACCCCCTTACCCTTCCCTCTCCTCCCTCTCCCACTCCCCCTAACCCTAACACTAACCCTAATGCTAACCCTCAACCTCACCCTCACCCTAACCCTAACCCTCACCCTAACCCTAACCCTAACCCTAACCCTAACCCTAACCCTAACCATAACCCTAACCCTAAACTTAATCCTAACTTTAACCCTAACCCTAACCCTAACCCCTAACCTTAACCCTAACCCTAACCCTAATCCTCACCTAACCCTAACCCTAACACTAACCCTAACCCTAACCCTCACCTCACCCTCACCCTCACCCTCACCATCACCCTAACCCTCACCCTCATCCTCACCCTCACCGTAACCCTAACCCTAACCCTCACCCTAACGTTCACCATAACCCTCACCTAAACATAACACTAACTCTAACACTAATCCTAACCATCACCCTCACCCTAACCCTCACCTTAACCCTAACACAAACCCTAACCCTAAACCTAACCCTAACACTAACCCTAACCCTAAACCTCACCCTCACCCTACCCTCACCCTCACCCTCACCCTCAACCTAACCCTA
>CAWTZB010000265.1:115000-137500 GCA_963919705.1 Alexandromys oeconomus | reverse complement strand
AGAACACTCACCCTAACCCTCAGCCTAACCCTATCCCTAACCTAAACACTAACCCTAACACTCACCCGCACTCTCACCCTAACACTCACCCTCACCTTAACCCTAACCCTTAACCTCCCACTCCCCCTCTCCCTACCCCTCACCCTCACCCTCACCCTAACTCTCACCATAACCCTCAACCTAAACCTAACCCTAACCCTAAACATAAACCTAACCCTAACCCTAACCCTAACCCTAACTATCACCCTCACCCTAACCCTAACCCTAACCCAAACCCTAACCCTAACCCTAACGCTAACACTAACTCTAACCCTAAACCTCACCCTAAAAATACCCTCACGCTCAAACTCACCCTCAACCTCACCCTAACCTTAACCCTAACCCTAATCCTTACCCCTAACCCTAACCCTAACCATAACCCTAACCCTAACCCCTAAGCCTATCCCTAACCCTAACTCTAACCCTCACCTACCCCTAATCCTAACACTAACCCTAACCCTCACACTCACCCTCATCATCACCCTAACACTCACCCTCACCCTAACACTAACCGTAACCCTCACCCTCACCCTAACCCTCACCCTCACCCTCACCCTCAACCTCACCCTAACCCTAACCCTAACCCTAAACCTCACACTCACACTCAACATGAACCTCAACCTCGCCCTCATCCTCACCATCACCTTCACATTCACCCTCAATCTCACCCTAACACTAACCCTAAATCTCACACTCAACGTTAAACTCACACTCACACTCACACTTACCCTAACCCTAACACTAACCCAAACCCTCACCCTCACACTAACCCTAACCCTCATCCTAATCCTCACCCTCACCCTAATACTCACCCTAACCCTAACACTCACCCTAAACCTCACACTCACCCTAACCGTCACCCTAAACCTCACCCTCACCTTCACCCTAATCCTAAACTTAACCCTCATTCTCACCCTCATCCTAACCCTCACCCTCACCCTCACCTTCACACTAACCCTCACCCTCACCCTCACCCTAACCCTCACCCTCACCCTAATCCTAACCCTCACCCTCACCATCACCCTCACTCTAACCCTAACCCTAAACCTCACACTCACACTCACCATGAACGTCAAACTCGCCCTCATACTCACCATCACCTTCACATTCACCCTTAATCTCACCCTAACCCTAACCCTCAGACTCACCCTCACCCTCACCGTCACCCTCACCCTAACCCTAACCCTAACCCTAACACTAACTCTAAACCTCACCCTCACCCTCACCCTAACCCTCAACCTAACCCTCACCCTAAATCTAACTCTAACCCTAACCCTAAACCTAAGCCTCACACTAACCCTCACCCTAAACCTAACCTTAACCCTGACCCTAAACCTAACCCTCACCCTCACGCTCACCCTCACCCTAACACTAACCCTAACCCTAAACCTATAGTTAATTTTCACCATCACCCTAACCCTCACCCTAACCCTAACATTAACCCTACCATAAACCCTAACTCTAAACCACACCCTACCCCTAGCCCTAACCCTAACCCTCAACCTTACCATCACCCTCACGCTCAACCTCACCCTACCCTCACCTTCACCCTAACACTAACTGTAACCATCACCCTCACCCTAATCCTAACACTCACCCTCACCTTAACCCTAACCCTAACCCTCACCCTCACCTCACCCTCACTCGAACACTCACCTTAACCGTCAGACTAACCCTAACCCTAACCATAACCCTCACCCTAACACTCACACTAACCATATACATAAACCTAACCCTAACCCTAACCCTAACCCTAACACTAACCCTAACCCTAACCCTAACCCTAACCCTATCCCTCACACTAACCCTCACCCTAACCCTCACCCTTACATAAACCTAATCCTAACCCTAACAATAACCCTAACCCTAACCGTAACACTAACTTTAACTCTCACCCTCGCCCTCACCCTCATCCTCACCCTAACCCTAACCCTAACCCTAACCCTAACGCTAGCCCTAACCCTAACCCTTACCCTAACCCTAACCCTAACCCTAACCCTAACCCTAACCCTAACCCTCACCCTCTCTCTAACACTCACCCTAACCCTCAGCCTCAACCTCACCATCACACTAAACCTCACACTCACCCTAACACTAACCCTCACCCTCACCCTCACCCTCTCCGTAAACCTAACCCTAAACCTCACACTCAAACTCACCATGAACCTCAACCTCGCCCTCATCCTCACCATCACCTTCACATTCACCCTCAATCTCACCCTAACACTAACCCTAACCCTCAGACTCACCCTAGCCCTAAGCCTAACCCTCACCCTAACCCTCACCCTCACCCTAACCCCAACCCTAACATTAACCCTTACCCTAACCTTCACCCTCAACCTCACCCTCATCATCAACCTCACCCTCACCCTCACACTAACCCTAACCCTAACCCTCACACTCACCGTCACACTCACCCTCACCCTCAAACTAACCCTATCCCTAACCGTAACCCTAACACTAACACTAATACTAAACCTAACTCCTAACCCTAACCCCTAACCCTAACCTAACCCTATCACTAACCCTAACCCCTAACCCTAACCCTAACCCTCACCCTAACCCTAACCCTCAGCTAACCCTAACACTTACCCTAACCCTCACACTCACCCTCAACATCACCCTAACCCTCACCCTCCCCCTCACCCTCACCATAACCCTAACCCTAAACCTCACCCTCCCCCTCCCCCTAACCCTCACCCTCAACCTAACCCTCACCAGAAAGCTCAACCTAAACCTAACCCTAACCCTAACCTAATCCTAACCCTAACCCTAAGTATCAACCTCACCCTAACCCTAACCCTAACCCTAACTAAAACCCTAACCCTAACCCTAACCCTAACACTAACACTAACTCTAACCGTAAACCTCACCTTAAAAATATCCTCACCGTCAACCTCAACCTCAACCTCACCCTAAACTTAACCCTAACCGTAACCCTTGCCCCTAACCCTAACCCTAACCATAACCCTAACCCTAACTCTATCCCCTAACCCTATCCCTAAACCTAACCCTCACCTAACCCTAACCCTAACACTAACCCTAACCCTAACACTCACCCTCACCATCACCCTAAGCCTCACACTCACCCTAACACTAACCGTAACCCTCACCCTCACACTAACCCTCACCCTCACCCTCACCCTAATCCTAACCCTCACCCTCACCCTAACCCTAACACTAAACCACACACTCACACTCACCATGAACCTCAACCTCGCCCTCATCCTCACCATCACCTTCACATTCACCCTCAATCTCACCCTAACACTAACCCTAAATCTCACACACACCGTTAAACTCACACTCACACTCACACTTACCCTAATCCTAACACTAACGCAAAACCTCACCCTCACACTAACCCTAACCCTCATCCTAATCCTCACCCTCACCCTAATACTCACCATAACCCTAACACTCACCCTAAACCTCACACTCACCCTAACCGTCACCCTAACCCTCACCCTCACCTTCACCCTAATCCTAAACTTAACCTTCATTCTCACCCTCATCCTAAACCTCACCCTCACCCTCAACTTCACCCTAACACTCACCCTCACTCTAACCCTAATCCTCAACCTAAGCCTCACCCTAACCCTCACCCTGACCCTAACCCTAACCAAAACCCTCACGCTCACCCTCAATCTCACCCTAACTTTCACCCTCACCCTCACACTAACCCTAACCCTAACCCTCACCTTCAACCTCAGTCAAACCCTCACCTTAACCCTCAGCCTAACCCTAACCCTAACACTCACCCTAACACTCACACTAACCCTAACCATAACCCTCACCCTATCCCTCACACTAACCCTCACCCTAACCCTCACACTTATCCTAAACCTAATCCTAACCCTAACAATAACCCTAACCTTAAACGTAACACTAATATTAACTCTCACCCTCACCCTCACCTTCATCCTAACCCTAACCTAACCCTAACCATTACCCTAACCCTAAACCTCACCCTAACCCTCTCTCTAACACTCACCATAATACTCAGCCTAACGTTATCCATAACCCTAACACTAACCCTAACAATCACCCACACTCTCACCCTAACCCTCAACATAACCCTCACCCTAAGCCTAAAACTAACCCTAACCCTAACCCTCACCCTCACACTAAACCTCCCCCCTCCCCCTTCCCTCTTTTCCCGCTCCCCCTCCCCCTAACCCTAACACTAACCCTAATGCTAACACTCACCCTCATCCTAACCCTAACACTCACCCTAACACTAACCCTAAACCTAACCCCTAACCCTAACCATAACCATAACCCTAACCCCAACCATAAACCTAACCCTAACTTTAACCCTAACTCTAACCCTAACCCCTAACCCTAACCCTAACCCTCACCCTAACCCTCACCATAACCCTCACCCTAAACATAACCCTAACTCTAACACTAACCCTAACCATCATCCTCAACCTAACTCTCACCCTAACCCTAACCCAAACCATAACCCTAAACCTAACACTAACCCAAACCCTAAACCTCACCCTCACCCTACACTCACCCTCACCCTCAGCCTCAACCTAACCCTAAGCCTAAACCTAACCCTAATCCTAACATTCACACTCACCATCACCATCACCCTCTCCCTCAACCTCACTCTCAACCTAATACTAACCCTAAACCTCACCCTCACCCTCACCCTCACCCTAAAAATAACCTTAACCCTCACACTCACCCTAACCCTCACACTCACCCTCAACCTAACACTACCCCAAAGCCTCACCCTCACCCTCACACTAAACCTCACCCTCACACTTCCCTCCCCCGACCCCTCACCCTAATCCTAACCCTAACCCTAACCCCAACCCCAACCCTAACCCCTAACACTAACCCTAAACCTAACCCCTAACCCTAACCCTAAACATAACCTTAACCCTAAAACTAACCCTAATCCTAACACTCACCCTCACCCTCACCATCAACCTAACCCTAACCCTAACCGTAACCCTAAACCTAACACTAACCCTAACCCCAAAACCTAACCCTAACCCTAACCCTAAACCTCACCTAACCCTAACACTAACACTAACTCTCACACTCACCCTTAACATCACCCTAACCCTCACCCTCCCCCTCACCGTAACCCTAACCCTCACCCTCACCCTCACCCTCACCCTCACCATAACCCTCAACCTAAAACTAACCCTAACCCTAACCCTTACCCTAACTATCACCCTCACCCTAACCCTCACCCTAACCCTAACCCAAACAATAACCCTAACCCTAAACCTAACACTAACCCTAACCCTAACCCTAAACCTCACCCTAACCCTAACCCTACCCTCACCCTCAACATCACCGTCAACCTCACCCTAACCTTAACACTAACACTAACCCTAACCCCTAACCCTAACACTAACCATAACCCTAACTCTAACACCTAACACTAGCCCTAACCCTAATCCTAACCCTAACCTTCACCTAACCCTAACCCTAACACTAATGCTAAACCTCACACTCACCCTCACCATCATCCTAACCCTCATACTCACCCTAACACTAACCGTAACCCTCACCCTCACCCTAAACCTAACCCTCACCCTCACCCTCACCCTAACCCTAACCCTAAACCTCACACTCACACTCACCATGAACCTCAACCTCATCCTCATCCTCACCATCACCTTCACATTCACCCTCAATCTCACCCTAACCCTAACCCTAACTCTCAGACTCGCCCTCACCCTCACCGTCACCCTCACCCTAACCCTAACCCTAACCCTAACCCTAACACTAACTCTAAACCTCACCCTCACCCTAACCCTCAACCTAACCCTCACCCTAAATCTAACCCTAAACCTAACCCTAAACCTAAGCCTCACCCTAACCCTCACCCTAACCCTAACCCTGACCCTTAACCTTACCATAACCCTAACCCTCACCCTCACGCTCACCCTCACCCTAACACTAACCCTATCCCTAACCCTAAACTTAATTTTCACCATCACCCTAACCTTCACCCTAAACCTAACACTAACCCCACCACAAACCCGAACTATAAACCACACCCGACCCCTAGCCCTAATCCTAACCCTCACCCTTACCATCACCCTCACCCTCAATCTCACCCTCACCCTCACCCTAACCCTAACCCTAAACCTAACCCTAACCCCTAACCCTAAACCTAACTATCAACCTCACCCTAACCCTAACCCAAAACCTAACATTAACCGGAACCCTAACCTTAACCCTAACCCTAACACTAACCCTAACCCTAAACCTCACACTAACAATACCCTCACCCTCAACCTCACCCTCAAACTCACACTAACATTAACCCTAACTCTAATCCTTACCCCTAACACTAACCCTAACCATAACCCTAACCCTAACCCTAACCCCTAACCCTATCCCTAACCCTAACACTCACCTAACCCTAACCCTAACACTAACCCTAACCCTAACCCTCACACTCACACTCACCATCACCTTAACACTCACACTCACCCTAACACTAACAGTAACCCTCACCCTCACCCTAACCTTCACCCTCACCCTCACCCTAATCCTAACCCTCACCCTCACCGTCACCCTCACGCTAACCCTAACCCTAAACCTCACACTCACACTCACCATGAACCTCAACCTCGCCCTCATCCTCACCATCACCTTCACATTCACCCTCAATCTCACCCTAACCCTAACCATCAGACTCACCCTCACCATCACCGACACCCTCACCCTAACCTTAACCCTAACCCTAACACTAACTTTAAACCTCACCCTCACCCTCACCCTTACACTCAACCTAACCCTCACCCTAAATCTATCCCTAACCCTGACCCTAACCCTAACCCTCACCCTCATGCTCACCCTCACCCTAACACTAACCCTAACCATAAAATTAATTTTCACCATTACCCTAACCCTCACCCTAACCCTAACCCTAACTCTAAACCACACCCTACCCCTAGCCCTAACTCTAACCCTCACCCTTACAATCACACTCACCCTCAACCTCACCCTTACCCTCACCCTCACCCTAACAATAACCGTAACACTCACCCTCACCCTAATCCTAACCCTCACCCTCACCCTCAACCTAACCCTAACCACCCTAACCCTAACCCTAATCCTCACACTCAGCCTCACCCTCACTCGAACCCTCACCTTAACACTCAGCCTAACCCTAACCCTAACCCTCACCCTAACACTCACACTAACCCTAACCCTAACCCTAACCCTAACCCTAACCCTAACACTAACCCTAACCCTAACCCTAACCCCTCACCCTATCCCTCACACTAAACCTCACCCTAAACCTCACCCTTACATAAACCTAATCCTAACCCTAACAATAACCCTAACCCTAACCATAACACTAACTTTATTCTCACCTTCACCCTCACCCTCATCCTCACCCTAACCCTAACCCTAACCCTTACCCTTACCCTAACCCTCAATCTCACCCTCCATCTAACACTCACCCTAACCCTTAGCCTAACCCTATCCCTAACCCTAACACTAAACGTTCCCATCACCCGCACTCTCACCCTAACCCTCAACATAACCCTCACCCTCTGCCAAAACCTAACCCTAAACCTAATCCTTACCCTCACACTCACACTAAACCTCACCCTCATCCTTCCCTCCCCTTCCCCTTCCCCGTCCCCATAACACTAAACCTAACCCTCACCCTCACCCTCACCCTAACCCTCACCATAACCCTCAACCTAACTCTAACCCTAACCCTAACCCTAACTATCACCTTCACGCTAACCCTCACCCTAACCCTAACCCAAATCCTAACCCTAAACCTAACACTAACCCTAACCCTAAACTTCACCCTAACCCTACTCTCACCCTCAACCTCACCATCAACCTCACCCTAACCTTAATACTAACCCTAAACCTAACCCTAAAGCTAACCCCTAACCGTAACCCTAACCCTAACCATAAACCTAACCCTAACGCCTTACCCTATCCCTAACCCTAACCCTAACCCTAACCCTAACCCTCACCTAACCCTAACCCTAACACTAATGCTAACCCTCACACTCACCCTCACCATCAGCCTAACCCTAACACTAACAGTAACCCTCACACTCACTCTAACCCTCACCCTCACCCTAACCCTAACCTTAACACTAACCCTAACCCTCAATCTCACCCTAACCATAACCCACAGACTCACCCTAGGCCTAACCCTAACCCTCACCCTCACCCTAACCCTAACCCTAACCTTAACACTTACCCTAACCCTCACCCTCATCATCAACCTCACCCTAAACCTCACCGTAACCCTAACCCTAACTGTCACCCTCCCCTCCCCCTCCCCCTCCCCCTCACCTTAACCCTCAACCTAAACCTAACCCTAACCCTAATCCTAACCCTAAACCTAACTCTAACTATCACCCTTACCCTAACCCTAACCCTAACCCTAACCCTAAACCTCACCCTAACAATACCCTCACCCTCAACCTCACCCTCAACCTCACCCTAACCTTAAGCCTAACCCTAACCCTTACCCCTAACCCTAATCCTAACCATAACCCTAACCATAACCCTAACCTCTAACCCTCTCCCTAACCCTAACCCTAACCCTCACCTAACCCTAACCCTAACACTAACCCTAACCCTCACACTCACGCTCACCATCACCCTAACCCTCACACTCACCCTAACACTAACCGTAACCCTCACCCTCACCCTAACCCTCACCCTCACCCTAATCCTAACCCTCACCCTCACCCTCACAATCACCCTAACCCTAACCCTAAACCTCACACTCACACTCACCATGAACCTCAAACCCTAACACTCACCCTCACGCTCACCCTCACCCTCACCCTAACACTAATCCTTTCCCTAACCCTAAACTTAATTTTCACCATCATCCTAACCCTCACCCTAACCCTAACCCTAACCCCACCACAAACCCTAACTCTAAACCACACCCTACCCGTAGTCCTAACCCTAAAACTCACCCTTACCATCACCCTCACCCTCAACCTCACCCTTACCCTCACCCTCACCCTAACACTAACTGTAAACCTCACTCTCACCCTAATCCTAACCCTCACCCTCACTCTAAACCTAACCCTAACCCTCACCCTCACCCTCACTCATACCCTCACCTTAACCCTCAACCTAACCCTAACCTTAACCCTAAACCTCACCCTAACACTCACACTAACCGTAACCCTCACCCTAACCCTCACCCTATCCCTCACACTAACCCTCACCCTAACCCTCACCCTTACATAAACCTAAACCTAACCCTAACTATAAACCTAACCGTAACCGTAACACTAACTTTAACTCTCACCCTCACCCTCACCCTCATCCTCACCCTAAACCTAACCCTAACACTTACCCTAACCCTAACCCTAAACCTCACCCTCTCTCTAACACTCACCCTACCCCTCAGCCTAACCCTATCCCTAACCCTAACACTAACCCTAACCCTCACCCGCACTCTCACCCTAACCCTCAACATAACCCTCACCCTAAGCCTAAACCTAACCGTAACCCTAACCCTTACCCTCACCCTCAAACTAAACCTCACACTTTCCCTCCCCTTCCCCTTCCCCCTCCCCCTAACACTAAACTTAATCCTCACCCTCACCTTCACCCTCACCCTAACCCTCACCATATCCCTCAACCTAAACCTAATCCTAACCCTAAACCTAACTATCACTATCACCCTAACCCTCACCCTAACCCTAACCCAAACCCTAAACGTAACCCTAACCCTAACACTAACCCTACCCCTAAACCTCACCCTAACACTACCCTCACCCTCAACCTCACCCTCAACCTCACCCTAACCTTAACCCTAACCCTAACCCTAACTCTAACCCTAACCCTAACACTAACCCCTAACCCTAACACTAACCATAACCCTAACCCTAACCCCTAACCCTATCCCTAACCCTAACCCTAATCTTCACCTAACCCTAACCCTAACACTAACCCTAACCCTCACACTCACCCACACCATCACCCTAACCCTCACAATCTCCCTAACACTAACAGTAACCCTCACACTCACCCTAACCCTCACCCTCACCCTAACCCTAATCCTAACCCTCACCCTTACCCTCACCCTCACCCTCACCCTAACCCTAACCCTAACCCTAAACATCACACTCACACTCACAAAGAACCTCAACCTCGTCCTCATCCTCACCATCACCTTCACATTCACCCTCAATCTCACCCTAACCATAACCCTCAGACTCACCCTAGGATTAACCCTAACCCTCACCCACACCCTCACCCTAACCCTAACCCTAACCCTAACCTTAACCCTTACCCTAACCCACACTCTCACCCTCACCATCATCATCAAACTCACCCTCACCCTCACACTAACCCTAATCCTAACCCTCACCATCAACCTAACCCTAACAGTAACCGTAACCCTAACCCTAACACTAACCCTAACCCTAAACCCTAACCCTATCCCTAACCCTAAACCTCACCTAACCCTAACACTAACACTAATCCTAACCATCACCCTCACCCTCAACATCACCCTAACCCTCAACTTCATCCTCACCCTCAAAGTAACCCTAACCCTTACCCTAACCCTCACCATAAGCCTCACCCTAAACATAACCCTAACTCTAACACTAACCCTAACCATCACCCTCACCCTAATCCTCACCCTAACCCTAACCCTAACCCTAACCCTAACACTAACCCTAACCCTAACCCTAAACCTCACCTTAATCCTACCATCACACTCAACCTCACCCTCAACCTCACCCTAAACTTAACCCTAATCCTAACCCTAACCCCTAACCCTAACGCTAACCATAACCCTAACCCCTAACCCTATCCATAACCCTAAACCTAACCCTCACCTAACCCTAACCCTAAAACTAACGCTAACCCTCACACTCACCCTCACCATCACCCTAACCCTCACACTCACCCTAACACTAACCGTAATTCCCACCCTCACCCTAACCCTCACCCTCACCCTCACCCTAATCCTAACCCACACCCTCACCCTCACCCTCACACTAACCCTAACAATAAACCTCACACTTACACTCAGAATGAAACTCAACTTCGCCCTCATCCTCACCATCACCTTCACATTCACCCTCAATCTCACCCTAACACTAACCCTAATCCTAACCCTCAGACTCACCCTAGCCCTAACCCTAACCCTCACCCTAACCCTCACCCTAACCCTAACATTAACCCTTACCCGAACCCTCACCTTCAACCTCACCCTCATCATCAACCTCACCATCACCCTCAAACTAACCCTAATATTAACCCTTACCCTAACCCTCACCCTCAACTTCACCCTCATCTTCAACCTCACACTCACCCTCACACTAACCCTAACCCAAACCCTCACCCTCACCGTCACCCTCACCTTCATCCTCACCCTAACCCTATCTCTAACCGTAACCCTAACCCTAACACTAACCATAACCCTAACACTAACCCTAACCCTAACTCCTAACCCTAACCCCTAACCCTAACCGAACCCTAACCCTAACCCTAACCCGAACACTAACCCTAACCCTAACCCCCTAACCCTAACCCTAACCCTAACCCTAACCCTAACCCTAACCCTAACCCTAACCCTAACCCTAACCCTAACCCTCAGCTAACCCTAACACTAACCCTAACCCTCACACTCACCCTCAACATCACCCTAAACCTCACCGTCACGCTCACCCTCACCCTAACACTAACCCTAACCCTAACTCTAAACTTAAATTTCACCATCACCCTAACCCTCACCCTAACCCTAACCCTAACCCCAGCACAAACCCTAACTCTAAACCACAGCCTACCCCTAGCCCTAACCCTAACCCTCACCCTTACCATCACCCTCACCCTCAACCTCACCCTTACCCTCACCATCACCCTAATACTAACTGTATACCTCACTCTCACCCTAATCCTAACACTCACCATCACCCTCACCCTAAACCTAACCCTAACCCTCACCCTCACCTTCACCCTCACTCGAACCCTCACGTTAACCTTCAGCCTAACCCTAACCATAACCCTAAACCTCACCCTTACACTCACACTAACCGTAACCCTAACCCTAACCCTAACCCTAACCCTAACCCTCACCCTATCCCTCACACAAACCCTCACCCTAACCCTGACCCTTACATAAACCTAATCCTAACCCTAACAATAACCCTAACCCTAATGGTAACACTAACTTTAACTCTCACCCTCACCCTCATCCTCACCCTAACCCTAACCCTAACACTTACCCTAACCCTAACCCTCACCCTCACACTCTCTCTAACATTCACCCTAACCCTCAGCCTAACCCTATCCCTAACCCTAACACTAACCCTAACCCTCACCCGCACTCTCACCCTAACCCTCAACATAACCCTCACCCTAAGTCTAAACCTAACCCTAACCCTAACCCTTACCCTCACCCTCACACTAAACCTCACCCTCACCCTTCGCTCCCCTTCCCCTTCCCCCTCCCTCTAACACTAAACCTAATCCTCACCCTCACCCTCGCCCTCACCCTGACCCTCACCATAACCCTCAACCTAAACCTAACCCAAACCCTAAACCTAATTATCACTATCACCCTAATCCTCACCCTAACCCTAACCCAAACCCTTACCCTACACCTAACCCTAAAACTAACCCTACCCCTAACCTCACCCTAACCCTACCCTCACCCTCAACCTCACCCTCAACCTCACCCTAACCTTAACACTAACCCTAACCCTAACCCTAACCCTAACCCTAACCCTAACCCCCTAACCATAACCCTAACCATAACCCTAAACCTAACCCTAACCCCTAACCCTATCACTAACAAGAACCCTAACCCTTACCAAACCCTAACCCTAACAATAACCCTAACACTCACACTCACCCTCACCATCACCCTAAACCTCACACTCACCCAAACACTAACAGTAACACTCACAATCAACCTAACACTCAACAACACCCTCACCCTCACCCTAATCCTAACCCTCACCCTCACCCTCACCCTCACCCTAACCCTAACACTAACCCTAACCCTAAACCTCACACTCGCACTCACCATGAACCTCAACCTCGTCATCATCCTCACCATCACCTTCACATTCACCCTCAATCTCACCCTAACCTTAACCCTCATACTCACCCTAGGCCTAACCCTAACCCTCACCCTCACCCTCACCCTAACCCTAACCCTAAACTTAACCCTTAGCCTAACCCTCACCCTCACCCTCATCATCAACCTCACACTCACACTCACACTAACACTAACCCTAACCCTCACCCTCACCCTAACCCTAACCCTAACCATAACCCTAACCCTAACACTAACCCTAACACTAACCCCTAACCCTAACCCTAACCCTAACCCTAAACCTAACCCCTAACAATATCCCTAACCTTAACACTAACCCTCACCTAACCCTAACCCTAACTCTAACCCTAACCCTCACACTCACCCTCACCATCACCATAACCCTCACCCTCATCCTCACCCTCAGCGTAACCCTAACCCTCACCCTAACCCTCACCCTAAACATAACCCTAACTCCTAACCCTAACCCCTAACCCTAACCGAACCCTAACCCTAACCCTAACCCGAACACTAACCCTAACCCTAACCCTAACCCCTAACCCTAACGCTAACCATAACACTAACTCTAACCCCTAACCCTATCCCTAACTCTAAACCTAACCCTCACCTAACCCTAACCCTAACCCTAACACTAACACTAACCCTCACACTCACCCTCACCATCACCCTAACCCTCACACTCACCCTAACACTTACCGTAACCCTCACCCTCACCCTAATCCTCACATTCACCCTCACCCTAACCCTAACCCTCACCCTCACCCTAACCCTAACCGTAAACCTCACACTCACACTCACCATGAACCTCAACCTCGCCCTCATCCTCACCATCACCTTCACATTCACCCTCAATCTCACCCTAACCATAACACTAACCCTAACCCTCAGACTCACCCTAGCCCTAACCCTAACCCTCACCCTAACCCTAACATTAACCATTACCCTAACGCTCACCCTCAACCTCACCCTCATCATCAACATCACCCTCACCCTCACACTAACCCTAACCCGAACTCTCACCCTCACCCTCACCCTAACCCTATCCCTATCCCTAACCATAACCCTAACACTAACACTAACTCTAACCCTAAGCCCTAATCTAAACCCCTAACCCTAACACTAACCCTAACCCTAACCCTAACCCTAACCATAACCCTAACCCTAACCCTCACCTAACCCTAACACTAACCCCAACACTCACACTCACCCTCAACATCACCGTAAACCTCACCCTCACCCTCAAAGTAACCCTAACCCTAACCCTCCCCCTCCCCCTTCCCCTCACCCACACCCTCACCCTCATCCTAACCCACACCATAACCCTCAACCTAAATCTAACCTTAAACCTAACCCTAACCCTAACTATCACCCTCACCCTAACCCTAACCCTAACCCTAACCGTAACCCTAACCCTAACCAAAACCTAACCCTAACCCTAACACAAACACTAACCCTAACCCTAAACCTCACCCTAAAAATAACCTCACCCTCAACCTCACCCTAAACTTAACCCTAACCCTAACCCTAACCCTAACCCCTAACCCTATCCCTAACCCTAACCCTAACCCTAACCCTAACCCTAACCCTCACCTAATCCTAAACCTAACACTAAACCTAACCCTCACACTCACCCTAACACTAACCGTAACCCTCACCCTCACCGTCACCCTCACCCTCACCCTAACCCTAACCCTAAACGTAACACTAACTCTAAACCTCACCCTCATCCTCACCCTAACCCTAAACATAACCCTCACCCTAAATCTAACCCTAATCCTAACTCTAAACCTAAGCCTTACCCTAACCCTCACCCTAACCCTAATCCTAACCCTGACCCTAACCCTAACCCTCACCCTAACGCTCACCCTCACCCTAACACTAACCCTAACCCTAACCCTAACCCTAAACTTAAATTTCACCATCACCATAACCCTCACCCTAACCCTAACCCTAACCCCACCACAAACCCTAACTCTAAATCACACCCTACCCCTAGCCCTAACCCTAACCCTCACCCTTAACATCACCCTCAACCTCAACCTCACCCTTAACATCACCCTCACCCTAACACTAACTGTAACCCTCACCCTCACCCTAATCCTAACCCTCACCCTCACCCTCACACTAACCCTAAACCTAACCCTCACCCTCACCCTCACCCTCACTCGAATCCTCACCTTAACCCTCAGCCTAACCCTAACCCTAACCCCTAACCCTAACGCTAAGCATAACCCTAACTCTAACCCCTAACCCTATCCCTAACCCTATCCCTAACCCTCACCTAATCCTAACCCTAACACTAACGATAACCCTCACACTCACCCTCACCATCATCCTAACCCTAACCCTCACCCTAACACTCACACTAACCCTAACCCTAACCCTAACCCTTACACTAACCCTAACCCTAACCCTCACGCTATCCCTCACACTAACCCTCACCCTAACCCTTACCCTTACATAAACCTAATCCTAACCCTAACAATAACAATAACCCTAACCCTAACTGTAACACTAACTTTAACTCCCACCGTCACCCTCACCCTCATCCTCACCCTAAACCTAACCCTAAACCTAACCCTTACCCTAAACCTAACCCTCACCCTCTCTCTAACACTAACCCTAACCCTCACCCGCACTCTCACCCTAACCCTCAACATAACCCTCACCCTAAGCCTAAACCTAAACCTAACCCTTACCCTCACCCTCACACTAAAGCTCACCCTCACCCTTCCCTCCTCTTCCCCTTCCCCCTCCCCCTAACACTAAACCTAACCCTCAACCTCACCCCTCAAACTCACCCTCAACCTCACACAAACCTTAACCCTAACCCTAACCAATAACACTAACCCTAACCATAACCCTAACCCTAACCCCTAACCCTATCCCTAATCCTAACCCTCACCTCACCTCACCCTCACCCTAACCCTAACCCTAACCCTAAACCTCACACTCATCATGAACCTCAACCTCGTCCTCATCCTCAACATCACCTTCACATTCACCCCTCAATCTCACCCTATCCTAACCCTAACCAAACTCACCTTAGGCCTAACCCTAACCCTCACCCTACCCTCACCCTAACCTTAAACCTTAACTTAAACCTACTCTAACCCCCCCTCACCTCACCCCCACCCTCATCATCAACTTCACCCTCACCCTCACACTAACCCTAACCCTCACCCTCACCCTAACCCTAACCATAACCCTAAACCTAAAACTAACCCTACCCTTAAACCCCTAACCTTAACCTTAACCCCTAACCTAAACCCTCACCTAACCCTAACCTTTTAACCTAACTCTAACCTTAACCCTAACCCTAACCTTAACCCTAAATCGCCCTCACCCTAACCCTCACCTAACCCTAACACAAACACTAACCTTAACCCTAAACCTCACCCTAACCCTTACCCTCACCCCAACCTCACCCTAACCTTAACCCTAACCCTAACCCTAACCCCCTAACCTAACGCTAACCATAACCCTAACTCTAACCCCCTAACCCTATCCCTAACCTTAACCCTAACCCTCACCTAACCCTAACCTTAACACTAACGCTAACCCTCAAACTCCACACTCACCATCACCCTAACCCTCACACTCACCCTAACACTAACCGTAACCCTCACCCTCACCCTAAGCCTCACATTCACCCTCACCCTAATCCTAACCCTCACCCTCAACAAACCCTAACCCTAAACCTCACACTCACACTCACCATGA
The DNA here is from genome assembly GCA_963919705.1 of Alexandromys oeconomus. NCBI lineage: Eukaryota > Metazoa > Chordata > Mammalia > Rodentia > Cricetidae > Alexandromys > Alexandromys oeconomus. Next base: position 120,678 of record CAWTZB010000265.1, on the reverse strand, counting down.
ACCTCAACCTCGCCCTCATCCTCACCATCAACTTCACATTAACCCTCAATCTCACCCTAACCCTAACCCTAACCCTCAGACTCACCCTAGCCCTAACCCTAACCCTCACCCTAACCGTCACACTCACCCTCACCCTCACCCTAATCCTAAACCTAACATTAACCCTTACCCTAAACCTCACCCTCACCCTCAACATCAACCTCACCCTCACACTAACCCTAAAGCTCACCCTCACCCTCACCCTCACCCTAACCCTATCCCTAACCGTAACCCTAACCCTAACCCTAACCCTAACACTAACCCTAACCCTAACCACTAACCCTAACCCCTAACACTAACCCTAACCCTAAACCTTACCCTAAACCTAAATCCTAACCCTAACCCTAACCCTAACCCTCAGCTAAACCTAACACTAACCCTAACACTCACACTCACCCTCAACCTCACCCTAACCCTCACCCTAACCCTCACCATCAACCTCACCGTAACCCTAACCCTAAACCTAACCCTTCTCCTCCCACTCCCCCTCACCCTCACCCTAACCGTCACCATAACCCTCAACCTAAACCTAACCCTAAACCTAACCCTAACCCTAACCTTAACTATCACCCTCACCCTAACCCTAACCCTATCCCAAACCCTAACCCTACCCTAACACTAACCCTAACCCTAAACCTCACCCTAACAATACCCCTCACCCTCAACCTCACCCTCAACCTAACCTTAACCCTAACCCTAACACTAACCTTTACCCCTAACCCTAACCCTAACCCTAACCCCTAACCCTATCCCTAACCCTAACCCTCACACTCACCCTAACACTAACCGTAACCCTCACCCTCACCCTAACCCTCACCCTCACCCTCACCCTAATCCTAACACTCCCCCCCTCACCCTCACTCTCACCCTAACCCTAACCCTAAACCTCACACTCACACTCACCATGAACCTCAACCTCGCCCTCATCCTCACCATCACCTTCACATTCACCCTCACTCTCATCATAACCCTAACCCTAACCCTCACCCTAACACTCACACTAACCCTAACCCTAACCCTAACCCTATCCCTAACCCTAACACTAACCCTAACCCTCACCCTATCCCTCACACTAACCCTCACCCTAACCCTCACCCTTACTCTAAACCTAATCCTAACTCTAACAATAACCCTAACCCTCACCCGCACTCTCACCCTAACCCTCAACATAACCCTCACCCTAAGCCTAAACCTAACAATAACCCTAACCCTTACCCTCACCCTCACACTAAACCTCACCCTCAACCTTCCCTCCCCTTCCCCTTCCCTCCCCCTAACACTAAACCTAACCCTCACCCTCACCCTCACCCTCACCATAACCCTCAACATAAACCTAACCCTAACCCTAACCCTAACCCTAACCCTATCACACTTACCCTGATCCTCACCCTAACCCTAACCCAAACCCTAACCCTAACCCTAACACTAACCCTAACACTGAATCTCACCCTAACCCTAGCCTCACCCTCAACCTCACCCAAAACTTATCTCTAACCCTAACCCTAACCCTAACCACTAACCCTAACCCTAACCATAACCCTAACCCTAACCCCTAAACCTATCCCTAATCCTAACCCTCACCCTCCCCCTAACCCTAACCCTAAACCTCACAGTCACACTCACCATGAACCTAAACCTCGCCCTCATACTCATCATCACCTTCACATTCACCCTCAATCTCACCCTAACCCTAACCCTCACACTCACCCTAGGCCTAACCCTAACCCTCACCCTCACACTCACCCTCACCATCATCCTAACCCTAACCCTCACCCTAACACTCACACTAACCCTAACCCTAACCCTAACCCTTACACTAACCCTAACCCTAACCCTCACGCTATCCCTCACACTAACCCTCACCCTAACCCTTACCCTTACATAAACCTAATCCTAACCCTAACAATAACAATAACCCTAACCCTAACTGTAACACTAACTTTAACTCCCACCGTCACCCTCACCCTCATCCTCACCCTAAACCTAACCCTAAACCTAACCCTTACCCTAAACCTAACCCTCACCCTCTCTCTAACACTAACCCTAACCCTCACCCGCACTCTCACCCTAACCCTCAACATAACCCTCACCCTAAGCCTAAACCTAAACCTAACCCTTACCCTCACCCTCACACTAAAGCTCACCCTCACCCTTCCCTCCTCTTCCCCTTCCCCCCTCCCCCTAACACTAAACCTAACCCTCAACCTCACCCTCAAACTCACCCTCAACCTCACACAAACCTTAACCCTAACCCTAACCAATAACACTAACCCTAACCATAACCCTAACCCTAACCCCTAACCCTATCCCTAATCCTAACCCTCACCCTCACCCTCACCCTCACCCTCACCCTAACCCTAACCCTAAACCTCACACTCATCATGAACCTCAACCTCGTCCTCATCCTCAACATCACCTTCACATTCACCCTCAATCTCACCCTAATCCTAACCCTAAAACTCACCCTAGGCCTAACCCTAACCCTCACCCTCACCCTCACCCTAACCCTAACCTTAACCTTAAACCTTACTCTAACCCTCACCCTCACCCTCACCCTCATCATCAACCTCACCCTCACCCTCACACTAACCCTAACCCTCACCCTCACCCTCACCCTAACCCTAACCATAACCCTAAACCTAAAACTAACCCTACCCTTAAACCCTAACCCTAACCCTAACCCTAACCCAAACCCTACCCTAACCCTAACCCTAACCCTAACCCAAACCCTCACCTAACCCTAACCCTAACCCTAACCCTAACCCTAACCCTAACCCTAAAATCGCCCTCACCCTAACCCTCACCCTAACCCTAACACAAACACTAACCCTAACCCTAAACCTCACCCTAACCCTACCCTCACCCTCAACCTCACCCTAACCTTAACCCTAACCCTAACCCCCTAACCCTAACGCTAACCATAACCCTAACTCTAACCCCTAACCCTATCCCTAACCCTAACCCTAACCCTCACCTAACCCTAACCTTAACACTAACGCTAACCCTCAAACTCACACTCACCATCACCCTAACCCTCACACTCACCCTAACACTAACCGTAACCCTCACCCTCACCCTAAGCCTCACATTCACCCTCACCCTAATCCTAACCCTCACCCTCAACAAACCCTAACCCTAAACCTCACACTCACACTCACCATGAACCTCAACCTCGCCCTCATCCTCACCATCAACTTCACATTAACCCTCAATCTCACCCTAACCCTAACCCTAACCCTCAGACTCACCCTAGCCCTAACCCTAACCCTCACCCTAACCGTCACACTCACCCTCACCCTCACCCTAATCCTAAACCTAACATTAACCCTTACCCTAAACCTCACCCTCACCCTCAACATCAACCTCACCCTCACACTAACCCTAAAGCTCACCCTCACCCTCACCCTCACCCTAACCCTATCCCTAACCGTAACCCTAACCCTAACCCTAACCCTAACACTAACCCTAACCCTAACCACTAACCCTAACCCCTAACACTAACCCTAACCCTAAACCTTACCCTAAACCTAAATCCTAACCCTAACCCTAACCCTAACCCTCAGCTAAACCTAACACTAACCCTAACACTCACACTCACCCTCAACCTCACCCTAACCCTCACCCTAACCCTCACCATCAACCTCACCGTAACCCTAACCCTAAACCTAACCCTTCTCCTCCCACTCCCCCTCACCCTCACCCTAACCGTCACCATAACCCTCAACCTAAACCTAACCCTAAACCTAACCCTAACCCTAACCTTAACTATCACCCTCACCCTAACCCTAACCCTATCCCAAACCCTAACCCTACCCTAACACTAACCCTAACCCTAAACCTCACCCTAACAATACCCTCACCCTCAACCTCACCCTCAACCTAACCTTAACCCTAACCCTAACACTAACCTTTACCCCTAACCCTAACCCTAACCCTAACCCCTAACCCTATCCCTAACCCTAACCCTCACACTCACCCTAACACTAACCGTAACCCTCACCCTCACCCTAACCCTCACCCTCACCCTCACCCTAATCCTAACACTCCCCCTCACCCTCACTCTCACCCTAACCCTAACCCTAAACCTCACACTCACACTCACCATGAACCTCAACCTCGCCCTCATCCTCACCATCACCTTCACATTCACCCTCACTCTCATCATAACCCTAACCCTAACCCTCACCCTAACACTCACCCTAACCCTAACCCTAACCCTAACCCTATCCCTAACCCTAACACTAACCCTAACCCTCACCCTATCCCTCACACTAACCCTCACCCTAACCCTCACCCTTACTCTAAACCTAATCCTAACTCTAACAATAACCCTAACCCTCACCCGCACTCTCACCCTAACCCTCAACATAACCCTCACCCTAAGCCTAAACCTAACAATAACCCTAACCCTTACCCTCACCCTCACACTAAACCTCACCCTCAACCTTCCCTCCCCTTCCCCTTCCCTCTCCCCCTAACACTAAACCTAACCCTCACCCTCACCCTCACCCTCACCATAACCCTCAACATAAACCTAACCCTAACCCTAACCCTAACCCTAACCCTAACCCTATCACACTTACCCTGATCCTCACCCTAACCCTAACCCAAACCCTAACCCTAACCCTAACACTAACCCTAACACTGAATCTCACCCTAACCCTAGCCTCACCCTCAACCTCACCCAAAACTTATCTCTAACCCTAACCCTAACCCTAACCACTAACCCTAACCCTAACCATAACCCTAACCCTAACCCCTAAACCTATCCCTAATCCTAACCCTCACCCTCCCCCTAACCCTAACCCTAAACCTCACAGTCACACTCACCATGAACCTAAACCTCGCCCTCATACTCATCATCACCTTCACATTCACCCTCAATCTCACCCTAACCCTAACCCTCACACTCACCCTAGGCCTAACCCTAACCCTCACCCTCACACTCACCCTCACCATCATCCTAACCCTAACCCTCACCCTAACACTCACACTAACCCTAACCCTAACCCTAACCCTTACACTAACCCTAACCCTAACCCTCACGCTATCCCTCACACTAACCCTCACCCTAACCCTTACCCTTACATAAACCTAATCCTAACCCTAACAATAACAATAACCCTAACCCTAACTGTAACACTAACTTTAACTCCCACCGTCACCCTCACCCTCATCCTCACCCTAAACCTAACCCTAAACCTAACCCTTACCCTAAACCTAACCCTCACCCTCTCTCTAACACTAACCCTAACCCTCACCCGCACTCTCACCCTAACCCTCAACATAACCCTCACCCTAAGCCTAAACCTAAACCTAACCCTTACCCTCACCCTCACACTAAAGCTCACCCTCACCCTTCCCTCCTCTTCCCCTTCCCCCTCCCCCTAACACTAAACCTAACCCTCAACCTCACCCTCAAACTCACCCTCAACCTCACACAAACCTTAACCCTAACCCTAACCAATAACACTAACCCTAACCATAACCCTAACCCTAACCCCTAACCCTATCCCTAATCCTAACCCTCACCCTCACCCTCACCCTCACCCTAACCCTAACCCTAACCCTAAACCTCACACTCATCATGAACCTCAACCTCGTCCTCATCCTCAACATCACCTTCACATTCACCCTCA
>CAWTZB010000265.1:82500-110000 GCA_963919705.1 Alexandromys oeconomus | reverse complement strand
ACCGTAACCCTCACTCTCACCCTAACCCGCACCCTCACCCTAACCCGCACCCTCACCCTCACCCTCACCCTAACCCTCACCCTTACCCTAACCGTAAACCTCACACTCACACTCAACATGAACCTCAACCTCGCCCTCATCCTCACCATCACCTTCACATTCACCCTCAATCTCACCCTAACCATAACCCTCAGACTCACCCTAGGCCTAACTCTAACCCTCACCCTCACCCTCATCATCAACCTAACCCTCACCCTCACACTAACCCTAACCCTAACCCTCACGCTCACCCTCACCCTCACCCTAACCCTAACCCTACCTTAACCCTAACCCTAACACTAACCCTAACCCTAACCCTAACCCTAACCCTCACCTAACCCTAACACTAACCCCAACACTCACACTCACCCTCAACATCACCGTAAACCTCACCCTCACCCTCAACGTAACCCTAACCCTAACCCTCCCCCTCCCCCTTCCCCTCACCCTCACCCTCACCCTCATCCTAACCCACACCATAACCCTCAACCTAAATCTAACCTTAACCCTAACCATAACCCTAACTATCACCCTCACCCTAACCCTAACCCTAACTGTAACCCTAACCCTAACCCAAACCCTAACCCTAACCCTAACACAAACACTAACCCTAACCCTAAACCTCACCCTAAAAATAACCTCACCCTCAACCTCACCTTCAACCTCACCCTAAACTTAACCCTAACCCTAACCCTAACCCTAACCCCCTAACCCTATCCCTAACCCTAACCCTAACCCTAACCCTAACCCTAACCCTAACCCTAACCCTCAACTATTCCTAACCCTAACACTAAACCTAACCCTCACACTCACCCTAACACTAACCGTAACCCTCACACTCACCCTAACCCTCACCCTCACCCTCACCCTAATCCTAAACCTCACCCTCACCGTCACACTCACCCTCACCCTAACCCTAACCCTAAACCTCACACTCACACTCACCGTGAATCTCAACCTCATCCTCATCCTCACCATCACCTTCACATTCACCCTCACTCTCACCCTAACCCTAACCCTAACCCTAACCCTAACCCTAACCCTAACCCTAACCCTAACCCTCAGACTTACCCTCACCCTCACCGTCACCCTCAACCTAACCCTAACCCTAACCATAACACTAACTATAACCTCACCCTCATCCTCACCCTAACCCTCACCCTCACCCTCACCCTCACACTAAACCTCACCATAACCCTCAACCTAAACCTAACCCTAACCCTCACCTAATCCTAACCCTAACACTAACCCTAACCCTCACACTCACCCTAACACTAACTGTAACCCTCACCCTCACCCTAACCCTCACCCTCACCCTAATCCTAACCCTCAACCTCACCCTCACCGTAACCTTAACCCTAAACCTCACACTCACACTCACCATGAACCTCAACTTCGCCCTCATCCTCACCATCACCTTCACATTCACCCTCAATCTCACCCTAACCCTACCACTAACCCTCAGACTCACTTTCACCCTCACCGTCACCCTCACCCTCACACTAACCCTCAACCTAACCCTCACTCTAAATCTAACCCTAACCCTAACCCTAAAACTGAGCCTCACCCTAACCCTCACCCTAACCCTAACCCTAACCCTGACTCTAACCCTAACCCTCACCCTCACCCTCACCCTAACACTAACACTATCCCTAACCCTAAACTTAATTTTCACCATCATCCTAACCCTCACCCTAACCCTAACCCTAACCCCACCACAAACCCTAACTCTAAACCACACCCTACCCCTAGTCCTAACCCTAACCCTCACAATTACAATCACCCTCACCCTCAACCTCACCCTTACCTTCAACCTCACCCTAACACTAACTGTAACCCTCATTCTCACCCTAATCCTAACCCTCACCCTCAGCCTAACCCTAACCCTAACCCTCACCCTAACACTCACACTAACCCTAACCCTAACCCTCAACCTAACCCTAACCCTAACCCTATATTACCCTCACCCTAACCCTCACCCTAACCCTAATCCAAACCCTAACCCTTACCCTAACAATAACCCTAACCCTAAACCTCATCCTAACCCTACCCTCACCCTCAACCTCACCCTCAACCTCACCCTAAACTTAACCCTAACCCTAACCCTAACCCATAACCCTAACCATAACCATAACCATAAACCTGACACTAACCCCTAACCCTATCCCTAACCCTAACCCAAACTTTCACCTAACCCTAAACCTAACATTAAACCTAACACTCACACTCACTCTCAACATCACCCTAACCCTCACCCTCACCCTCACCCTAATCCTAACCCTCACCCTCACCCTCACCCTAACCCTAACCGTAAACCTAACACTCACACTCACCATGAACCTCAACCTCGCCCTCATCCTCACCATCACCTTCACATTCACCCTCAATCTCACCCTAACCGTAACCCTCAGACTCACCCTAGGCCTAACCCTAACCCTCACCCTCACCCTAACCCTAACCCTAACCTTAACCCTAACCCTAACCCTCACCCTCACCCACACCCTCACACTCAAACTCACCCTTATCTTAACACTAACCCTAACCCTAACCCTAACCCTTACCCCCTAACCCTAACCCTAACCCTAACCATAACCCTAACACTAACCCCTAACCCTATCCCTAACCCTAACCCTAACCCTCACCTAACCCTAAACCTAACACTAACCCTAACCCTCACACTCACCCTCACCCTCACCCTAACCCTCACCCTCACCCTCACCCTAATCCTAACCCTCACCCTCACCCTCAACGTCATCCTCACCCTCACCCTAACCCTAACACTAAACCTCACACTCACACTCACCGTGAATCTCAACCTCGCCCTTATCCTCACCATCACCTTCACATTCACCCTCACTCTCACCCTAACCCTAACCATAACCCTCAGACTCACCCTCACCGTTACCCTCAAGCTAACCCTAATCCAAACCATAACACTAACTCTAAACCTCACCCTCATCCTCACCCTAACCCTCAACATAACCCTCACCCTAAATCTAACCCTAACCCTAACCCTAAACCTAAGCCTCACCCTAACCCTTACCTTAACCCTAACCCTGACCATGACCCTAACCCTAACCCTAACCCTCACCCTCACGCTCACCCTCACCCTAACACTAACCCCTTCCCTAACAATAAACTTAATTTTCACCATCACCCTAACCCTCACCCTAACCCCACCACAAACCCCAACTCTAAACCACACCCTACCCCTAGCCCTAACCCTAACCCTCACTCTTACCATCACCCTCAACCTCAACCTCACCCTTACCCTCACCCTCAACCTAACACTAACTGTAACCCTCACCCTTACCCTAATCCTAACCATCACTCTCACCCTAATCCTAACCCTCACCCTTACCCTCACCCTCACTCGAATCCTCACCTTAACCCTCAGCCTAACCCTAACCCTAACCCCTACCCCTAACGCTAACCATAACCCTAACTCTAACCCCTAACCCTATCCCTAACCCTAAACCTAACCCTCACCTAACCCTAACCCTAACGCTAACCCTCACACTCACCCTCACCATCACCCTAACCCTAACCCTCACCCTAACACTCACACTAACCCTAATCCTAACCCTAACCCTAACCCTAACACTAACCCTAACCCTAACCCTCACCCTATTTCTCACTCTAACCCTCACCCTAACCCTCACCCGTACATAAACCTAATCCTAACCCTAACAATAACCCTAACCCTAACAGTAACACTAACTTTAACTCTCACCCTCACCCTCATCCTCACCCTAACCCTAAACCTAACCTTTACCCTAAACCTAAACCTCACCCTCTCTCTAACACTCACCCTAACCCTCAGCCTAACCCTATCCCTAACCCTAACACTAACCCTAACCCTCACCCGCACTCTCACCCTAACCCACAACATAACCCTCACCCTAAGCCTAAACCTAACCCTAACCTTTACCCTCACTCTCACACTAAACCTTACCCTCACCCTTCCCTCCCCCTTCCCCTTCACCCTCCCCCTAACACTAAACCTAACCCTCAACCTCACCCTCACCCTCACCCTTACCCTCACCCTAACCCTAACCCAAACCCTAACCCTGAACCTAACACTAACCCTAACCCTAAACCTCACCCTAACCCTACCATCACCCTCAACCTCACCCTCAACCTCACCCAAACCTTAACCCTAACCCTAACCACTAACACTAACCCTAACCATAACCCTAACCCTAACCCCTAACCCTATCCCTAATCCTAACCCTCACCCTAACCCTAACCCGAAACCTCACACTCACAATCACCATGAACCTCAACCTCGCCCTCATCCTCACCATCACCTTCACATTCACCCTCAATATCACCCTAACCCTAACCCTCAAACTCTCCCTAGGCCTAACCCTAACCCTCACCCTCACCCTCACCCTAACCCTAACCCTAACCTTAAACCTTACCCTAACCCTCACCCTCAACCTCAGCCTCATCATCAACCTCACCCTCACCCTCACATTAACCCTAACCCTAACCCTAACCCTCACACTCTCCCTCACCCTCACCCTCACCCTAACCCTAACCGTAACCCTAATCCTAACACTAACCCTAACCTTAAACCCTAACCCTAACCCTAACCCGAACCCTCACCTAACCCTGACCCGAACACTAACCCTAACCCTAAATATCACCCTCACCCTAACCCTCAACCTAACCCTAACACAAACCCTAACACGAACACTAACCCTAACCCTAAACCTCACCCTAACCCTACCCTCACCCTCAACCTCACCCTAACCCTAACCCTAACCCTAACTCCTAACCCTAACGTTAACCATAACCCTAACTCTAACCCCTAACCCTATCCCTAACCCTAACCTAACCCTAACCCTAACACTAACGATAACCCTCACACTCACCTTCACCATCACCCTAACCCTCACACTCACCCTAACACTAACTGTAACCCTCACCCTCACCCTAACCCTCACATTCATCCTCACCCTAACCCTAACGCTCACCCTCACCCTCACCCTAACCCTAACAGTAAACCTCACACTCACACTCACCATGAACCTCAACCTCGCCCTCATCCTCACCATCACCTTCACATTCACCCTCAATCTCTAACCCTCACCCTATCCCTCACACTAAACCTCATCCTTAACCTAAACCTAATCTTAACCCTAACAATAACCCTAAACCTAAACGTAACACTAACTTTAACTCTCACCCTCACCCTCACCTTCATCCTCACCCTAAACCTAACCCTAACCCTTACCCTAACAATAAACCTCACCCTCACCCTCTCTCTAACACTCAACATAATCCTCAGCCTAACCCTATCCCTAACCCTAACACTAACCCAAACCCTCACCTGCACAGTCAACCTAACCCTCAACATAACCCTCACCCTAAGCCTAAACCTAACCCTAACCCACACCCTCACACTCACACTAAACCTCACCCTCACCCTTCCCTCTCCTCCCTCTTCCCCTCCCTCTAACCCTAACACTAACCCTAACGCTAACCCTTACCCTCAACCTAACCCTAACCCTCACCCTAACCCTAATGCTAACCCTAACACAAACCCCTAACCCTAACCATAAACCTAACCCTAAACCTAAACCTAACTTTAACCCTAACCCTAAACCTAACCCCTAACCCTATCCCTAACCCTAACCCTAACCCTAACACTAACACTAACCCTAACCCTAAACCTCACCCTCACCCTCACCCTCAACCTAACCCTAAACCTCACCGTCACCCTCACCCTCAACCTAACCCTAACCCTCACAGTCACACTCACCATCACCCTCACCCTCACCCTCAACCTCACTCTCAACCTAATACTAACCCTAAACCTCACCCTCACCCTAACACTAACCCTATCCCTCACACTCACCCTAACCCTCACACTCACACTCACCCTCACCCTAACACTAACCCAAACCCTCACCCTCAACCTCACACTAAACCTCACCCTCACCCTTCCTTCCCCCTCCCCCTCACCCTATTCCTAACCCTAAACCTAACCCCAACCCCAACACTAACCCCTAACCCTAACCCTAACCCTAACCCTAAACCTAACACTAACCCTAACCCTAACCCTAACCCTAACCCTAACCCTAACCCTAACCCTAACCCCTAACCCTAACCCTAAACCTAACCTTAACCCTAACACTAACACTAACACTAATCCTAACACTCAACCTCACCCTCACCCTCAACCTCACCCTAACCCTAACCCTAACCGTAACCGTAACCCTAACCCTAACCCTAACCCTAACCTCTAACCCTAACCCTAACCCTAACCCTAACCCTAACACTCACCTAACCCTAACACTAACCCTAACTCTCACACTCACCCTCAACATCACGCTAACCCTCACCCTCACCCTCACCTTAACCCTAACCCTAACCCTCACCCTCACCCTCACCTTCACCCTAAACCTCACCATATCCCTCAACCTAAACCTAACCCTAACATTAACTATAATACTCACCCTAACCATCACCCAAACCCTAACCCAAACCCTAACCCTAACCCTAACCTTAACCCTAACCCTAAACCTCACCCTAACCCTAACCCTAACATTAACCCTTACCATAACCCTAACACTAAACCTCACCATCTTCATCAACCTCACCCTCACCCTCACACTAACCCTAACCTTAACCCTAACCCTCACCCTCACCCTCACCCGAACCATCACCCGAACCCTATTCCTAACCCTAACCCTAACCCTAACCCTAACCCTAACCCTAACCCTAACCCTAACCCTAACCCTAACCCTAACCCTAACACTAACACTAACCCTAACCCCTAACCCTAACCCTAACCCTAACCCCTAACCCTAACCCTAACCCTAACCCTAACCCTCAGCCAACACTAACACTAACCCTAACCCTCACACTCACCCTCAACATCACACTAACCCTCACCCTCACCCTCACCGTAACCCTAACCTTAAACCTCCCCTTCCCCCTCCCCCTCACCCTAACCCTCACCATAACCCTCAACCTAAACCTAACCCTAACACTAACCCTAACCCTAACTATCACCCTCACCCTAACCCTAACCCTTACCCTAACCCAAACCCTAACCTAACCCTAAGCCTAACACTAACTCTAACCCTAAACCTCAACCTAAAAATACCCTCACCCTCAACCTCACCCTCACCCTCACCCTCACCTTCATCCTCACCCTAAACCTAACGCTAACCCTTACCCTAACCCTAAACCTCACCCTCACCCTCTCTCTAACACTCACCATAATCCTCAGCCTAACCCTATCCCTAACCCTCACACTAACCCTAACCCAAACCCTAACCCTAACACTAACACTAACCCTAACCCTAAACCTCACCCTCACCCTACCCTCACCCTCACCCTCACCCTCAACCTAACCCTAACTCTAACCCTAACCCTAACCCTAACACTCACACTCACCATCACCCTCACCCTCAACCTCAACCTCACTCTCAACCTAATACTAACCCTAAACCTCACCCTTACCCTAACACTAACCCTAACCCTCACACTCACCCTAACCCTCATCCTTATCCTCACCCTCACCCTAATCCTCACCCTAAACCTCACCCTCACCTTCACCCTAATCCTAACCTTAACCCTGACCGTCACCCTCATCCTAACCCTCACCCTCACCTTCACCCTAACCCTCAGCCTCACTCTCAACCTAACCCTAACCCTAACCCTAACTCTAACCCTAACCCTAACACTCACACTCACCATCACCCTCACCCTCAATCTCAACCTATTACTAACCCTAAACCTCACCCTCACCCTCACCCTAACACTAACCCTAACCCTCACACTCACACTAACCCTCACACACACAGTCACACTCAACCTCAACCTAACACTAACCCAAACCCTCACCCTCACCCTCACCCTCACTTTCAAACTAATACTAACCCTAAACCTCATCCTCACCCTCACCCTAACACTAACCCTAACCCTCACACTCACACTAACCCTCACCCTAAACCTCACCCTCACCTTCACCCTAATCCTAACCTTAACACTGACCATCACCCTCATCCTAACCCGCACCCTCACCTTCACCCTAACCCTCAGCCTCACTCTCAACCTAACCCTAACTCTAACCCTAACCCTAACACTCAAACTCACCATCACCCTCACCCTCACCCTCACTCTCAACCTATTACTAACCCTAAACCTCACCCTCACCCTCACCCTCACCCTAAGACTAACCCTTACCCTCACACTCACACTAACCCTCACCCAAACCCTAACCCTAACCCTAAACTTAACCCTCAACCTCAACCTCACCGTCACCCTCACCCTAACCCTAACCCTAACCCTTACTCTAACCCTAAACCTCACCCTCACCCTCTCTCTGACACTCACCATAATCCTCAGCCTAACCCTATCCCTAACCCTAACACTAACCCTAACCCTCACCCGCACAATCACCCTAACCCTCAATATAACCCTCACCCTAAGCCTAAACCTAACCCTAACCATAACCCTAACCCTCACCCTCACACTCACACTAAACCTCACCCTCACCATTCCCTCTCCTCCTCCTCCCCCTCCCCCTAACCCTAACACTAACCCTAACGCTAACCCTCACCCTCACCCTAACCCTAACACTCACCCTAACACAAACCCTAAACCTAACCCCTAACCCTAACCCTAACCATAACCGTAACCCTAAACCTAACCCTAACTTTAACCCTAACCCTAACCCTAAACCTAACCCTAACCCTAACCCTAACCCTAATCCTCACATAACCCTAACCCTAACCCTAACACTAACCCTAACAATCACCCTCACCCTCACCATCACCTTAACCCCTCACCTTCATCCTCACCCTCACCTTAACCCTAACCCTCACCCTCACCCTCACCATCACCCTCACCCTAAACATAACCCTAACTCTAACACTAACCCTAACCATCACCCTCACCCTAACCCTCACCCTACCCCTAACCCAAACCATAACCCTAACCCTAACACTAAACCTAACCCTAAACCTAACCCTCACCCTACCCTCACCCTCAACCTAACCCTAATCCTAACCTAACACTCACACTAACCATCACCCTCACCCTCACCCTCAACCTCACTCTCAACCTAATACTAACCCTAAACCTCACCATCACCCTAACACTAACCCAAACCCTCACCCTCACACTAAACCTCACCCTCACCCTTCCTTCCCCCTCCCCCTCACCCTAATCCTAACCCTAACCCTAACCCCTAACCTAACCCTAACCCTAACCCTAAACCTAACCCTAAACCTAACCCTAATCCTAACCCTAACCCTAATCCTAATACTCAACCTCACACTCACCCTCACCCTAACCCTAACCCTAAACCCTAACCCTAACTCTAACCCTAACCCTAACCCTCACCTAACCCTAACACTAACCCTAACTCTCACACTCACCCTCAAGGTCACCCTAACCCTCACCCTCACCTTAACCCTAACCCTAACCCTCACCCTCACACTCACCCTCACCCTCACCCTAACCCTCACCATAATCCTCAACCTAAACCTAACTTTAACCCTAACCCTAACCCTAACTCTCACCCTCACCCTAACCCTCACCCTAACCCTAACCCAAACCCTAACCCTAACCCTAACTCTAACCCTAAACCTCACCCTAACCCTAACCTTACCCTCAACCTCACCCTCAAAATCACCCTAACCTTAACCCTAACCCTAACCCTGAACGTAACCCTAACCCTAACCCCTAACCCTAAACCTAATCCTTACCAGAACCCTAACCCTCTCTCTAACCACACCCTAACCCACAGCCTAACCCTATCCCTAACTCAAACACTAACCCTAACCCTCACCCGCACTCTCAACCTAACCCTCAACATAAGCCTCACCCTAAGCCTAGACCTAACCCTAACCCTAACCCTTACCCTCACCCTCACACTAAACCTCACCCTCACCCTTCCCTCCCCTTCCCCTTCCCCATCCCCCTACCACTAAACCTAAACCTCACCCTCACCCTCACCCTAACCCTCACCATAACCCTCAACCTAAACCTAACCCTAACCCCAACCCTAAACCTTACCCTAACCCTACCCTCACCCTCAACCTCACCCTCAACCTCACCCTAAACTTAACCCTAACCCTAACCCCTAACCCTAACGCTAACCATAACCCTAACTCTAACACCTAACACTATCCCTAACCCTAACCCTCACCTAACCCTAAGTCTAACACTAACCGTAACCCTCACCCTCACCGTAACCCTCACCCTCACCCTCACCCTAATCCTAACCCTCACCCTCACCCTCACCGTAACCTTAACCCTAAACCTCACACTCACACTCACCATGAACCTCAAACTTGCCCTCATCCTCACCATCACCTTCATATTCACCCTCAATCTCACCCTAACCCTAACCCTAACCCAACCCTCAGACTCACCCTAGACATAACCCTAACCCTCACCCTAACCCTCACCCTCACCCTCACTCTCACACTAACCCTAACATTAACCCTTACCCTAATCCTCACCCTCAACCTCACCCTAATCATCAACCTCACCCTCACCCTCACACTAACCCTAACACGAACCCGAACCCTCACACTCAACCTAAACCTATCCCTAACCGTAAAACTAACCCTAACACTAACTCTAACCCTAACCACTAACCTTTATCCCTAACCCTAACCCTAACCCTAAACTTCACCTAACACTAACATTAACCCTAACCCTCACACTCACCCTCAACATCACCCTAAACCTCACACTCACCCTCACCCTCACCGTAACCCTAACCCTCACCTCCCCCTCACCCTCACCCTAACCCTCAACATAACCCTCAAACTAAATCTAACCCTAACCCTAACCCTATCACCCTAACCCTAACACTAACCCTAACCCTAACCCAAACCCAAACACTAACCCTAACCCTAATCCTAACACTAACCCTAACCCTAAACCTCACCCTAAACAATACCCTCACCCTCAACCTCACCCTCAAACTCACCCTAACCTTAACCCTAACCCTAACCCTTACCCCTAACCCTAACCCTAATCATAACTACAACCCTTATCTCTAACCCTATTCCTAACCCTAAACCTAACCCTCACCTAACCCTAACCCTAACACTAACTCTAACCCTCACACTCACCCTCACCATCACCCTAACCCTCACACTAACCCTAACACTAACCGTAACCCTCACTCTCACCCTAACCCTCACCCTCACCCTAATCCTAACCCTCACCCTCACACTCACCCTCACCCTAACCCTAACCCTAAACCTCACACTCACACTCACCATGAACCTCAACTTCACCCTCATCCTCACCATCACCTTCACATTCACCCTCAATCTCACCCTAACCCTAACCCTCAGACTCACCTTCACCCTCACCGTCACCCTCACCCTAAACCTCAACCTAACCCTCACCCTAAATCTAACCCTAACCCTAACCCTAAACCTAAGCCTCACCCTAAACCTCACCCTAACCATAACCCTAACCCTGACCCTAACCATAACCCTCACCCTCACGCTCACCCTCACCCTAACACTAACCCTATCCCTAACAATAAACTTAATATTCACCATAATCCTAACCCTCACCCTAACCCTAACCCTAACCCCACCACAAACCCTAACTCTAAACCACACCCTACCCCTAGCCCTAATCCTAACCCTCACCCTTACCATCACCCTCACCCTCAACCTCACCCTTACCCTCATCCTAACACTAACTCTAACCCTCACCCTCACCCTAATCCTAACCCTCAGCCTAACCCTCACCTAACCCTAACCCTAACACTAACCCTAAACCTCACACTCACCCTCACCATCACCCTAACCCTCACACTCACCCTAACACTAAACGTAACCCTCACCCTCACCCTAACCCTCACCCTCACCCTAATTAATCCTAACCCTCACGCTCACCCTCACCCTCACCCTAACCGTAACCCTAACACTAAACCTCACACTCACCATGAACCTCAAACTCGCCCTCATCCTCACAATCACCTTCACATTCCCCCTCAATCTCACCCTAACCCTAACCCTAACCCTAACCCTCAGACTCACCCTAGCCCTAACCCTCACCCTAAACCTCACCCTTACTCTCACACTAACCCTAACATTAACCCTTACCCTAAACCTCACCCTCAATCTCACCCTCATCATCAACCTCACCCTCAACCTCACACTAGCCCTAACACGAACCCGAACCCTCACCCTAACCCTCACCCTAAACCTATCCCTAATCATAACCCTAACCCTAACACTAACTCTAACCCTAACCCCTAACCTTAACCCCTAACCCTAACCTTAACCCTAACCCTAACCCTAAACCTAACCCTAACACTCACCTAACCCTAACATTAACCCTAACCCTCACACTCACCCTCAACATCACCCTAACCCTCACACTCACCCTCACCCTCACCGTAACCCTAACCCTAACCCTCACCTCCCCCTCACCCTCACACTCACCCTAACCCTCAACATAAACCTCAACCTAAACCTAACCCTAACACTAACCCTAACTATCACCCTCACACTAACACCAACCCTAACCCTAACCCAAACCCTAACCCTAACTCTAACCCTAACACTAACCCTAACCCTAACCCTAAACCTCACCCTAACAATACCCTCACCCTCAACCCCACACTCAATCTCACCCTAAACTTAACCCTAACCCTAACCCTTACCCCTAACCCTAACCATAACTCCAACCCTAACCTCTAACCCTATCCCTAACCCTAACCCTAACCCTCACATAACCCTAACCCTAACACTAACCCTAACCCTCACACTCACACTCACCATCACCGTAACCCTCACACTCACTCTAACACTAACCGTAACCCTCACTCTCACCCTAATCCTAACCCTCACCCTCACCCTCATCCTCACCCTAACCCTAACCCTAACCCTAACCCTAACACTAACCCTTACCCTAACCTTAACCCTCACCCTCACCCTCTCTCTAACACTCACCCTAACCCTCAGCCTAACCCTATCCCTAAGCTAACACTAACCCTAAACCTCACCCGCACTCTCACCCTAACCCTCAACATAACCCTCACCCTAAGCCTAAACCTAACCCTAACACTAACCCTTACCCTCACCCTCCCACTAAACCTCACCCTCACCCTCACCCTAACCATCACCATAACCCTCAACCTAACCCTAACCCTAACCCTAACGCTATCACCCTCACCCTAACCCAAACCCTAACCCTAAACCAAACCCTAACCCAAACCCTAAAAATAACCCTAACCCTAAACCTCACACTAACCCTACCCTCACCCTCACCCTCACCTTAACCCTAATCCTAAACCTCACACTCACACTCACCATGAACCTCATCCTCGCCCTCTTCCTCACCATCACCTTCACATTCACCCTCAATCTCACCCTAACCCTAACCCTAACCCTCAGACTCACCCTCACCCTAACCGTCACCCTCACCCTAACCCTAACCCTAACACTAACTCTAAACCTCACCCTCACCCTCACCCTAACCCTCAACCTAACCCTCACCCTAAATATAACCCTAACCCTAACCCTAAACCTAAGCCTCACCCTAACCCTCACCCTAACCCTAACCCTAACCGTAACCCTGACCTTAACCCTAACCCTTACCCTCACGCTCACCCTCACCCTAACACTAACCCTAACCCTAACCCTAAACTTAATTTTCACCATCACCCTAACCCTCACCCTAACCCTAACCCTAAGCCCACCACAAACCCTAACTCTAAACCACACCCTACCCCTAGCCCTAACACTAACCCTCACCATACCATCACCCTCACCCTGAACCTCACCCTTACCCTCACATTCACCCTAACACTAACCACACCCTCACCGTAACCCTAACCATAACCCTCACCTCCCCCTCACCCTCACCCTCACCCTCACCCTAACACTAACCGTAACCCTCACCCTCACCCTAATCCTAAACCTCACCTCACCCTCACCCTCACCCTCACCCTCACCCTCACCCTCACCCTCACCCTCACCCTAACCCTAAACCTAACCCTCACCCTCAACCTCACTCGAACCCTCACCTTAACCCTCAGCCTAACCCTAACCCTAACCCTCACAATAACACTCACACTAACCCTAACCCTAACCCTAACACTAACCCTAACCCTAACCATCGCCCTATCCCTCACACTAACCCTCACCCTACCCCTCACCCTTACATAAACCTAATCCTAACCGTAACCATAACCCTAACCCTAACCGTAACACTAACTTTAACTCTCACCCTCACCCTCACACTCATCCTCACCCTAACCGTAAACCTAACCCTTACACTAACCCTAAACCTCACCCTCACCCTCTCTCTAACACTCACCCTAACCCTCAGCCTAACCCTATCCCTAACCCTAACACTAACCCTAACCCTCACCCTCACCCGCACTCTCTCCCTAACCCTCAAGATAACCCTCACCCTAAGCCTAAAACTAACCCTAACCCTTACCCTCACCCAAACCCTCACCCTAATCCTAACCCTAACACTAACCCTAACCCTATACCTCACCCTAACCCTACCCTCACCCTCAACCTCACCCTCAACCTCACCCTAACCTTAACCCTAACCCTAACACAAACCCTAACCATAACACTAACCCTAAAACTAACCCTAAGCCTAACCCTAACCCCTAACCCTAACACTAACCCCTAACCCCTAACCCTAACCCTAACCTTCACCTAACCCTAAACCTCACCTAACCCTAACCCTCACACTCACCCTCAACATCAACCTAACCCTCACCCTCACCCTCACCCTAACACTACCCTAACCGTAACCCTCACCCTCACCCTCACCCTCAACCTCACCCTCACCCTCACCCTTACCTTCACCATAACATTCAACCTAAACCTAAACCTAACCCTAAACCTAACCCTAACTATCACCCTCACCCTAACCCTAACCCTAACCCAAACCCTAACCCTAAACCTAACCCTAACACTAACCCCAACACTAAACCTCACCGTAACCCTACCCTCACCCTCAACCTCACCATCAACCTCAACCTAACCTTAACACTAACCCTAACCCTAACCCCAAACCCTAACTCTAACCATAACCCTAATCCTAACGCCTAACCCTATCCCTAACCCTAACCCTAACCCTAAGCCTAACCCTAACCCTAACCCTAACACTAACCCTAACCCTCACACTCACCCTCACCCTAATCCTAACACTCACCCTCACCCTCACCCTAACCCTATCTCTAAACCTCACACACTCACCATGAACCTCAACCTCGCCCTCATCCTCACCATCACCTTCACATTCACCCTCTATCTCACCCTAACCCTAACCCTAACCCTCAGACTCACCCTAGCCCTAACATTAACGCTCACCCTAACCCTCACCCTCACCCTAATCCTAACACTCACCCTCACCCTCAACCTCACCCTAACCCTAACACTAAACCTCACACACTCACCATGAACCTCAACCTCGCCCTCATCTTCACCATCACCTTCACATTCACCCTCTATCTCACCCTAACCCTAACCCTAACCCTCAGACTAACCCTAGCCCTAACCCTAACGCTCACCCTAACGCTCACCCTCACCCTCATCCTAACCCTAACCCTAACCTTTACTCTTACCCTAACCCTCACCCTCACCCTCACCCTTAACATCAACCTCACCCTCACACTGACCCTAAGCCTAACCCTAACCCTCAAACTCACACTCACCCTCATCCTCACACTCACCATTACCCTCACCCTCAACCTCACCCTAAACCTAACCCTAATTCTCACCCTGACCCTCACCCTCACCGTCACCCTCACCCTAACGCTAACCCTAACACCAACTCTAAACCTCACCCTCACACTCACCCTAACCCTCAACCTAACCCTCACCCTAAATCTAAACCTAACATTAACCCTAAACCTAAGCCTCACCCTATCCTCACCCTAACCCTAACCCTAAACCTAACCCTGACCCTAACCCTAACCCTCACCCTCACCCTCACCCTCACCCTCACCCTAACACTAACCCTAACCCTAACCCTAAACTTAATTTTCACCATCACCCTAACCCTCACCCTAACCCTAACCATAACCCCACCACAAACCCTAACTCTAAACCTCACCCTACACCTAGCCGTAACCCTAACCCTCACCCTTACCATCACCCTCAACCTCAACCTCACCCTTACCCTCAGCCTCACCCTAACACTAACCGTAACCATCACCCTCACCCTAATCCTAACCCTCACCCTCACCTTCACCCTAAACCTAAACCTAACCCTCACACTCACACTTACACTCACCCTAACAATAACCATAAACCTAACCCTAACCCCTAACTCTAACCTTAACCCTAACCTTAACCCTAACCCCTAACCCTAACCCTAAACCTAAACCCTAACGCTAACCCTAACCCTAACCCTAACCCTAAATCTTAACCCTAACCCTAACCCTCACCTAACCATAACCCCAACTCTAACACTAATCCTGACACTCACCCTCACCATCACCCTAACCCTCACCCTCACCGTAACCCTAACCCTAACCCCGACCTTCATCCTCACCCTCAACCTCACCATAAACCTCACCCTAAACCTAAACCTAACCCTAAACATCACCTTCACAATAACCCTCACCCTAACTCTAACCCAAACCCTAACCCTAACACTAACCCTAACCCTAAACCTCACCCTCACCCTCATCCTCACCCTAACACTAACCCTAACCCTCACACTCACACTCACCATCACCCCCACCTCACCCTCAACATCACTCTCAACCTAATAATAACCCTAAACCTCACCCTCACCCTAACCCTCACCCTAACCCTCACCCTAACCCTCACCCTAACCCTCACACTCACACTAACCCTCACACTCACATTCACCCTCACCCTAACACTAACCCAAACCCTCACCCTCACCCTAACCCTATCCCTCACCCGAATCCTCACCCTCACCCTATCCTCACCCTAACCCTAACACTCACCCTAACCCCCACCCTCACCCTAACCATCACCCTAACCCTCACCCTCACACTAAACCTCCCCCTCCCCTTTCCATCTCCTCCCCCTCACCTCACCCTAATCGTAACCATAACCCTAACCCTAACCCTAAAACTAACCCCTAACCCTAACCCTAACCCTGAACCTAACTGTAACCCTAACCCTAACTCTAACCCTAACCCTAACCCCTAAGCCTAACAATAACACTAACCCTAACCCCTAACCCTAACCCTAACCCTAACCCCTAGTTGTAACCCTAATTCTAACCCTAACCCTAACCCTCACCCTAACACTAACCTTAACCCTCACACTCACCCTCAAAATCACCCTAACCCTCACCCTCACCCTCACGCTAACACTAAGCCAAACGCTCACCCTCAACCTCACCCTCACCCTAACCCTCACCCTAATCCCTCACCCTCACCTTAATCCTCACCCTAACCCTAACACTCACCCTAACCCTCACACTCACCCTAAACGTCTCCCTAACCCTCACCCTCACCATCACACTAATCGTAACCTTAACCCTCACCCACAACATCATCCTAATCCACACCCTAACCCTCACCTTTACCCTAACCCTCACCCTCACTCTCACCCTAACCCTCACCCTAACCTAACCCTAACCAACACCCTCACACTCACCGTCAATCTCACCCTAACTTTCACCCTCACCCTCACACTAACCCTAACCCTCACCCTCACCCTCACCTTCATTCTAACCCTCACCTTAACCCTCAGCCTAACCCTAACCCTAACCCTAAACCTCACCCTAACACTCACACTAACCCTAACCCTAACCATAATCCTAACACTAACACTAACCCTAACCCTAATCCTCACCCTATATCTCACACTAACCCTCACCCTAACCCTCACCCTTACCATAAAACTAATCCTAACCCTAACAATAACCCTAACCCTAACTATAACACTAACTTTAACTCTCACCCCTCACCCTCACCCTAACCCTAACCGTAACCCTAACCCTAAACCTTACCCTAACCCTAACCCTGACCCTCACCCTCTCTCTAACACTCACCCTAATCCTCAGCCTAACCCAATCGCTAACCCTAAACACTAATCCTAACCCTCACCCACACTCTCACACTTACCCTCAACATAACCCTCACCCTAAGCCTAAACCTAACCCTAACCCTAATCCTCACACTCACCCTCACACTAAACCTCACCCTCACCCTTCCCCTCCCCCTAACCCTAACACTAACCCTAACCCTAACCTTAACCCCAACCCTAAACTTAACCCTAACTTTAAACCTAACCCTAACCCTAACCCTAACCCCTAACCCTAACCCTAACCCTAACCCTATATCTAACCCTAACCCTCACACTCAACTTCACCATCACCCTAACCCTCACCCTCATCCTCACCCTCACCATAACCCTAACCCTAACACTCACCCTCACCCTAACCCTCGCCATAACCCTCACCCTAATCCACACACTAACCCTAACACTAACCATCACCCTTACCCTAACACTCACCCTAACCCTAACCCAAACCCTAACCCTAACCGTAACACAAACCTTAACCCTAAACCTCACCCTCACCCTACCCTCACCCTCACCGTCAACTTCACCCAAACCCTAGCCCTAACCCTAACCCTAACCCTAACCCTAACCCTAACCCTATCCCTCACACTCACCATCACCCTCACCCTCCCCCTAACACTAACCCTAACTCTCACACTCACCCTAACCCTCACACTCACACTCACCCTCACCCTAACCATATCCCTCACCCTAATCCTCACCCTCACCCTAATCCTCACCCTAACCCTAACACTCACCCTAAACCTCACCCTCACCCTAACCCGCACCCTAACCCTCACCCTCACCTTCACCCTAATCCTAACCTTAACACTAACCCTCACACTCATCCTAACCTTCACCCTCACCTTCACCCTAACCCTCACCCTCACTCTCAACCTAACCCTCACCCTAAGTCTCACCCTAACCCTCACCCTAACCCTAACCCTTACCCAAACCCTCACCCTCAATCTCAGCCTAACCTTCACCCTCACACTAACCCTAATTCTAAACCTCACCCTCATCCTCAGCCTCAACCTAAGCCTCACCCTAACCCTCACCCTAAACCTAAACCTAACCCTAATTCTAACCCTAAACCTCACCCTCACCCTCTCTCTAATATTCAACCTAACCCTCAGCCTAACCCTTTCCCTAACCCTAACATTAACCCTAACCCTCACCCGCACTCTCACCCTAACCCTCAACATAACCCTCACCCTAAGCTTAAACCTAACCCTAACCCTTACCCTCAACATCACCCTTACACTAAACGTCCCCCTTACCCTTCCCTCCCCGTCCCCCTCACCCTAATCCTAACCCTAACCCCTAACCCTAACACTTACACTAACCTTAACCCTAGCCCTAACCCTATCCCTAACCCTAACCCTAACCCTAACCCTAACCCTAACCCCTAACCCTAACCCTAACCCTAACTCGAACCCTAACCCTAATCTTAACACTATCCCTCACCCTAAACCTAACCCAAACCCTAACCCAAACCCTAACCATAACCCTCACCCTTAAACTTACCCTCACCCTAACCCTCACCCTAATCCTAACCTTAACCCTCACCTCACCCTCATCCTAACCCTCACCCTCACCCTCAGCTTCACCCTAACCCTCACCCTCACTCTCACCCTAACCCTCACCCTAAGCCTCACCCTAAACCTAACCCTAAACCAAACCCTCCCAGTCACCGACAATCTCACCCTAACCCTCACCCTAACACTCACACTAACCCTAACCCTAACCCTAACCCTAAACTTAACACTAATCCTAAAGCTAACCCTCACCCTCACCCTCTCTCTAACACTCACCCTAACCCTCAGCCTAACCCTATCACTAACCCTAACCCTAACCCCTAACCCTAACCCTAATCCTAACCCCAACCCTAAACCTAACCTTAACTTTAACCCTAAACCTAACCCTAACTGTAACCCTAACACCTAATCCTAACCCTAACACTAACCCTAAACCTATAACTAACCCTAACCCTCACACTCACCCTCACCATCACCCTAACCCTCACCAGCATCCTCACCCTCACTGTAACCCTAAGCCTAACCCTCACCCTCACCCTAACACTCACCATAACCCTCACCCTAAAACTAACCCTAACCCTAACCCTAACCCTGACCATCACCCTCAACCTAACCCTAATCCAAACCCAAACCCTAACCCTAAACATAACCCTAACACTAACCCTAACCCTAATCCTCACCCTCATCCTCCCCTCATCCTCACCCTTACCCTCAACCTCACCCTAACCCTAACCCTAACCCTAACCCTAACCCTAACCCTAACACTAACCCTAACCCTAACCCTCACCCTATCCCTCACACTAACCCTCACCCTAACCCTCACCCTTACCCTAAAACTAATCCTAATCCTAACAATAACCCTAACCCTTACCCGCACTCTTACCCTCACCCTCAACATAACCCTCACCCTAAGCCTAAACGTAACCCTAACCCTCACCCTCACCATCACACTAAACCTCACCCTCACTCTGACCCTAACCCTAACCCTAACCCTAACACTAACACTAACCCCTAACCCTAACCCTAACCATAACCATAAACCTAACCCTTAATTTAACCCTAACACTAAACCTAACCCTAACCCTAACCCTAACCCTCACCTAAACCTAACCCTAACACTAACCCTAACCCTCATACTCACCCTCACCATTACCCTAACCCTCACCCTCATCATCACCCTCACCGTAACCTTAACCCTAACACTCACCCTCACCCTAACCCTCACCATAACCCTCACCATAAACCTAACCCTAACCCTAACCATTACCCTCACCCTAACCCTCACCCTAATCCTAACCCAAACCCTAACCCTAACCCTAACACTAACCCTAACCCTAAACCTCACCCTCACCCTCGCTCATCCTCACCCTTACCCTCAACCTCACCCTAACCCTAACCCTAACCCTAACCCTAACCCTAACCCTAACACTCACACTCACCATCACCCTCACCATCACCCTCAACCTCACTCTCAACCTAATACTATCCCTAAACCTCACCCTCACCCTCACCCTAACAATAACCCTAACCATCACACTCACCCTAACTCTCACACTCACCCTCACCCTAACACTAATCCAAACCTCACCCTAACCCTATACCTAACCCTAATCCTCACCCTCACCCTAATACTCACCCTAACCCTAACACTCACCCTAACCCTCACCCTAACCCTCACCCTCACCTTCACCCTAATTCTAACCTTAACACTCACCCTCAGCCTCATCCTAACCCTCACCCTCACCCTAAACTTCACCCTAACCCTCACCCTCACTATCAACCTAATCCTCACCCTAAGCCTCACGCTAAGCCTCACCCTAACCCTTACCCTAAACCTAACCCAAACCCTCACACTCAACCTCAATCTCAGCCCAACCCTCACCCTCAGCCTCACCCTAACCCTCACCCTAAATCTAACCCTAACCCTAATCCTAACCCTAACCATTATCCTCACCCTCACCCTCACACTAACCCTAACCCTAACACTCACACTCACCATCACCCTCACCCTCACCCTCACCCTCATCCTAACACTATCGCTAACCTTCACCCTCATCCTCATCCTAACACTAATCCTAACCCTCAACCTCACACTCACCCTAAACCTAACCCTCACCATAACCCTCACCCTCAACCTCACCATAATTTTCACCTCACGGTCACCCTAACCCTCACCTTAATCCTCACCCTAACCCTCACCCTCACCCTAATCCTCACCCTAACCCTAACACTCACCGTAACCCTCACCCTAACCCTCATTCTAACTCTCACCCTCACCCTCACCCTAACCCTCACCATCACTCTCACACTAACCCTCAACCTAACCCTCACCCTAACCCTAACCCTAACCCTAACCATGACCATCATACTCACCCTAACCCTAATCTGTATCCTAACCCTAACCCTAACACTAACTCTCACCCTCACCCTCACCCTAACCCTCACTCTCACTCAAACACTCACCGTTAACCTAACCCTAACCCTAACTCTCACCCTCACACTCACCCTAACACTCACCGTGACCCTCACCCTCAGTCTCACACTAACCCTCACCCTATCGCCAAGCCTAACCCTAACCCTAACCCTAACCATCATCCTCACCCTAACCCTGACCCTAACCCTAACCCTAACCTTATCCCTAACTCTAAACCACACCCTCACCCTCACCCCTAACCCTAACCCTCACTCTCAACCTAAGCCTCACCCTCACCCTAACCCATTCTCACCCTCACCCTAACCCTAACCCTAAACCTCAACCAAAACCTAGCACTAACCCTAAACCTCACCCTAACCCTAACCCTAACCTTAAACCTCACCCTAACCCTAACCCTAACCGTAACACTAAAAATCACCCTAACCCTAACCCTAACCCTAAACTTAACCCTAACCTTAACCCTCACCCTAACCCTAACCCTAACCCTCACCCTCACCCTCACTCTCACACTAACACTCTCCATCACCCTCATCCTCACTCTAACCCTCACCCTCAACCTCATCCTCACCCTAAACCTAACTCTCACCCTCACCCTCACCCTCACCCTCAAGCTAACTTTAACCCTAACCCTCAACCTAACACTAACCCTAACCATAACCATAACCCTAACCTTAACCCGCACCCTAAGCCTAACCCTAACCCTAACATTAACCCTATACCTAATCCTAACACTAACCCTAACCCTAAACCTCAACCTCAACCTTACTCTAACCCAAACCCTAACACTAACCCTAACCCTAACTCTAAACCTCACCCTAACCCTCACCTTATCCCAAACTCTAATCGTAATCTTCACCCTCACCCGAACAGTCACCCTAACCATAACCCTAACCCCAACACTAACGCTAACCCTAACCCTCTCCCACACCTTAACCCTAACCATAACCCCCACATTCACCCTCACCCTCAACCTAACCCTCACCCTAACAATCACCCTAACCCTAACAATAACCCTAACCCTAACCATCATCCTCACCCTAAACCTCACCCTAACCCTAACCCTGACCCTAATCCTGAACCTAAACCTCACCCTCACCCTCATCCTAATCCTCACCCTCTCCCTCACCCTAATCCCCATTCTCACCCTCACCATAACCCGAACCCTAACCGTAACCCAAACCCTCACACCCACCCTCAATCTCACCTTAACAGTCACCCTCACCCTCACACTAGCACTATCCCTAACCCTAACCCTCACCCTCACCCTCACCCTCACTCTAAACCTCACCTTAACCCTCAGCCTAACCCTAACCCTAACCCTCACCCTAACACTCACACTAACCCTAACCCTACCCCTAACACTAATCCTAAACTTAACCCTCACCCTCACCCTCCCTCTAACACTCACCCTAACCCTAGCCTAACCCTAACCCTAACCCCTGACCCTAACCCTAACCATAACCCTAACCCTAACTCTAAATCCTACCCCTACCCCTAACCCTAACCCTCAACTAACCCTAACCCTAAAACTAACCCTAAACCTCACACTCACTCTCAACATCACCCTAACCCTCACCCTCACCCGCACCCTCACCCTAACCCTCACCATAACCCTCATCCTAAACCTAACCCTAACCCTAACCATCACCCTCACCCTAACCCTCACCCTAACCCTAAACCAAATCCTAACCCTAACACTAACCCTAACCCTAAACCTCATTCTCACCCTACCCTCACCCTCAACCTCACCTTCACCCGCAACCTCACCCTAACACTCACCATAACCCTCATCCTAAACCTAACACTAACCCTAACCATCACCCTCATCCTAACCCTCACCCTAACCCTTACCCAAATCCTAACCCTAACACTAACCCTAACCCTAAACCTCATTCTCACCCTACCCTCACCCTCACCCTCACCCACACCCTCACCCTAACTCTCACCATAACCCTCATCCTAAACCTAACCCTAACCCTAACCATCACCCTCACCCTAACCCTCACCCTAACCCTAACCCAAATCCTAACCCTAACACTAACCCTAACCCTAAACCTCATTCTCACCCTACCCTCACCCTCACCCTCACCCTGAACCTCACACTAAACCTAACCCTAACACTCACACTCACCATCACCCTCACCCGCACACTCACCCTCACTCTCAACCTAATACTGACCCTAAACCTCACCCTCACCCGAACACTAACCCTAACCCTCACACTCACACTCACCCTCACCCTAAAACTAACCAAACCTAACCCTAACCATCACCCTAACCCTCAACCTCACCTTCAACCTAATCCTAACCTTACCGCTCACCCTCACCCTCATCCTAACCCTCACCCTCACCCTCACCTTCACCCTAAACCTCACCCTCACTCTCACCCTAACCCTCACCGTAAGCCTCACCCTAACCCTCACCCTAACCCTAACCCTAACCCAAAACCTCACACTCACCCTCAATCTCACCCTAACCCTCACCCTCAGCCTCACACTAACCCTAACCCTAACCCTCACCCTCACTCTAACTCTCACCTTAACCCTCAGCCTAAACCTAACCCTAACCCTAACACTAACCCTAACCCTAACCCTAACCCTAAACCCTAACCCTAAACCTAACCCTAACCCTTACCCTAACCCAACCCTAACCCTGACCCTAAGCCTAACCGTAATAATTACCCTAACACTCACCCTAACCCTAGCCTAACCCTAACCCTAACCCCTGACCCTAACCCTAACCATAACACTAAACCTAACTCTAAATCCTACCCCTAACCCTAACCCTAACCCTCAACTAACCCTAACCCTAAAACTAACCCTAAACCTCACACTCACTCTCAACATCACCCTAACCCTAACGTTTAGGTTTAGGGTTAATGTTAGGGTTAGTCTTATTTTTACTTTTTGTTTTAGGATTATGGTTAGGGTTAGGGTTAGGGTTAGTGTTAGGGTTTAGAGTTAGGGTTAGGGATAGGGTTAGTGTTAGGGTTAGGTTTAGGGTTAGGTTAGGTTAGGGTTAGGGTTAGTTAGGGTTAGGTTTAGGGTTAGGTTAGGGTTAGGTTTTGGTGTTAGGGTTAGGGTTATGGTTAGGGTAAGGTTTAGGGTTAGGGTTAGGGTTACAGTTAGGGTTAGGGTTAGTGTTGTGTTAGTGTAAGGGTTAGGGTTAGGTTTAGGGTTTAGGTTTAGGGTTAGGGTTAGGGTTAGGTTAGGGTAAGGGTTAGGGTTAGGGTTAGGGTTAGGGTTAGGTTTAGAGATAGGGTTAGGGTTAGGTTTAGGTTTAGGTTTAGGGTTAGGGTTAGGGTTAGGGTTCGGGTTAGGGTTTAGGGTTAGGGTTAGGGTAAGGTTTAGGGTTAGGGTTAGGGTTAGGGTTAGGGTAAGGTTTAGGGTTAGGGTTAGTGTTAGGGTCAGGGTATTATTAGGGTTAGGGTTAGGGTTGGGTTAGGGTAAGTGTTAGGGTTAGTTTTATTGTTAGGTTTTAGGGTTAGGGTTAGGGTTAGGCTTAGTGTTAGGGTAAGGTTTAGGGTTAGGTTTACGGTTAGGGTTAGGGTTAGTGTTGTGTTAGGGTAAGGGTTAGGGTTAGGTTTGAGGTTAGGGTTAGAGTTAGGGTTAGGGTTAGGGTTAGGGTTAGGGTTAGGGTTAGGTTTAGGTTTAGGGTTAGGGTTCGGGTTAGGGTTAGGGTTAGGGATGGGTTAGGGTAATTATTAGGGTTAGGTTTAGGGTTAGGGTTAGGGTTGGGTTAGGGGAAGGGTTAGGGTTAGGGTTAGGGTTAGGGTTAGGGTTTAGGGTTAGGGATAGTTTAGGGTTAGGGTTAATGTTAGGGTTAGGCTTATTTTTACGGTTTGGGTTAGGATTAGGGTAAGGATTAGGGTTAGGGTTAGGGTTATGGATGGGTTAGGGTAATTATTAGGGTTAGGTTTAGGGTCAGGGTTAGGGTTGGGTTAGGGTAAGGGTTAGGGTTAGGTTTAGGGTTATGGTTTAGGGTTAGGGTTAGGTGTTAGGTTAGGGTTAGGTTAGGTAAGGTTAGTTTAGGGTTAGGGTTACGGTTAGGTTTAGGGTTAGGGTTAGTGTTGTGTTAGGGTAAGGGTTAGGGTTAGGTTTAGGGTTAGGGTTAGGGTTAGTGTTAGGGTTAGGGTTAGAGTTAAGGTTAGGGTTAGGTTTAGGGTTAGGTTTAGGGTTAGGGTTAGGGTTATGGTTAGGGTTTAGGGTTAGGGTTAGGGTAAGGTTTAGTGTTAGGATTAGGGTTAGGGGTAGGGTTAGGGTTAGGGTTAGGGATGGGTTAGGGTTATTAGGGTTAGGTTTAGGGTTAGGGTTAGGGTTGGGTTAGTGTAAGGGTTAGGTTTAGGTTTAGGGTTAGGGTTTAGGGTTAGGGTTAGGGTTAGGGTTAGGTGTTTAGGGTTAGGGTTAGGGTTAGGGTTAGGGTTAGGGTAGGGTTAGGGTTAGGGTTAGGTGTTAGGGTTAGGGTTAGGCTTAGGTTTAGATTTAGGGTTGGGTTAGTGTAAGGGTTAGGGTTAGGATTAGGGTTAGGGTAGGGCTTAAGGTTAGGGTTAGGGTTAGTGTTAGGGTTAGCGTTAGGGTGAGGATTAGGGTTAGTGTTTAGGGTTAGGGTTAGGGTTAGTGTTAGTGTTAGTGTTAGGGTTAGGGTTAGGTTTAGGGTTAGGGTTAGGGTTAAGGTTAGGGTTAGGGTTAGGGTTTAGGGTTAGGGTTAGGGTTTTGGTTATGGTTAGGGTTAGGGTTTAGGGTTAGGGTTAGGGTTAGGGTTAGGATTAGGGTAGGGTTAGGGTTATTGTTAGGTTAGGGTATAGGGTTAGGGTTAGGGTTAGGTTTAGGGTTAGGGTTAAGGTTAGGGTTAGGGTTTAGGGTTAGGGTTAGGGTTAGGGTTAGTTTTACGGTTAGGTTTATAGTTAGGGTTAGGGTTTAGTGGTAGGGTTAGTTTTAGGGTTAAGTTTGGGTTAGGGTAAGGATTAGGGTTAGGTTTAGGGTTTGGGTTAGGTTTAGGGTTAGGGTAAAGTTTAGGGTTAGGGTTAGGGTTTAGAGTTAGGGTTAGGGTTAGGTTTAGGGTTAGGGTTAAGCTTAGGGTTAGGGGTAGGGGTAGGGTTTAGGGTTAGGGATAGGGTTAGGGTTAGGGTTAGGGTTTAGGGTTAGGGTTAGTGTTAGGGTTAGGGTTAGGGTTATGGATGGGTTAGGGTAAGTGTTAGGGTTAGGGTTAGTGTTAGGGTTTAGGGTTAGTGTTAGTGTTAGGGTTAGGTTTAGGTTTACGGTTAGGATTAGGGTTATGGTTAGGGTTAGGTTTAGTGTAGGGTTAGGGTTAGGGTTAGGTGTTAGGGTTAGTTTTAGGGTTAGGGTTAGGTTTAGGGCTAGTGTTAGGGTTAGGTTTAGGTTTAGGGTTAGTGTTAAGGTTAGGGTTAGGGTTAGTGTTGGGTTAGGGTAAGGGTTAGGGTTAGGGTTAGGGTTAAGGTTCAGCTTTAGG
>CAWTZB010000265.1:55000-57500 GCA_963919705.1 Alexandromys oeconomus | reverse complement strand
TAGGATTAGGGTAAGTGTTAGGGTTAGTGTTAGGGTTTAGAGTTAGGGTTAGGGTTAGGGTTAGGTTTAGGGTTTGGCTTAAGGTTAGGGGTAGGGTTAGGGTTTATGGTTAGGGTTAGGGTTATGGTTAGGGGTTAGGGTTTGGGTAAGGTTTAGGGTTAGGGTTAGGGTTAGGGTTAGGGTTAGGGATGGGTTAGGGTAATTAATAGGGTTAGGTTTAGGGTTAGGGTTAGGGTTAGGGTTAGGGTAAGGGTTAGGGTTAGGTTTAGGGTTAGGGTTTAGGGTTAGGGATACGTTTAGGGTTAGGGTTAATGTTAGGTTTAGGCTTATTTTTACCTTTGGGTTAGGATTAGGGTAAGGGTTAGGGTTAGGGTTATGGATGGGTTAGGGTTTTATTAGGGTTAGGTTAAGGGTCAGGGTTAGGGTTGGGTTAGGGTAAGGGTTAGGTTTAGGTTTAGGGTTAGTGTTTAGTGTTAGGGTTAGGGTTAGGGTTAGGGTTTGGGTAAGGTTAAGGTTAGGGATAGGGTTAGGTTTAGGATTAGGGTTAGTGTTGTGTTAGTGTAAGGGTTAGGGTTAGGTTTAGGGTTAGGGTTTAGGGTTAGGGTTAGGGGTAGGGTTAGGGTTAGGGTTAGGTTTAAGGTTAGGGTTTAGGGTTAGGGTTAGTGTTAGGTTTAGGGTTAGAGTTAATGTTAGGGTTAGGTTTAGGGTTAGGTTTAGGTTTAGGGTTAGGGTTAGGGTTAGGGTTATTGTTAGGGTTTAGGGTTAGGGTTAGGGTAAGGTTTAGGGTTAGAATTATGGTTAGGGTTAGGGTTAGGGTTAGGGATGTGTTAGGGTAATTATTAGGGTTAGGTTTAGGGTCAGGGTTAGGGTTGGGTTAGGGTAAGGGTTAGGGTTAGGTTTAGGGTTAGGGTTTAGGGTTAGGGTTAGGGTTAGGGTAAGTTTTAGGGTTAGGGTTAGGGTTAGGGTCGTTTAGGGTTAGGGTTAATGTAAGGGTTAGGCTTATTTTTCGGTTTGGGTTAGGATTAGGGTAAGGCTTAGGGTTAGTGTTAGGGTTTAGAGGTTAGGGTTATGGTTAGGGTTAGGTTAGGGTTAGGGTTAGGGTTACAGTTAGGGTAGGGTTAGGGTTAGGGTTAGGTGTTAGGGTTAGGGTTAGGCTTAGTTTTAGATTTAGGGTTGGGTTAGTGTAAGGGTTAGGGTTAGGGTTAGGGTTAGGGTAGGGCTTAGGGTTAGGGTTAGGATTAGTGTTAGGTGTTAGCGTTAGGGTGAGGGTTAGGGTTAGTGTTTAGGGTTAGGGTTAGGGTTAGTGTTAGTGTTAAGGTTAGGGTTAGGTTTAGGATTACGGTTAGGGTTAGGGTTAGGGTTAGGGTTTAGGGTTAGGGTTTGGTTACGGTTAGGGTTAGGGTTTAGGGTTAGGGTTAGGGTTAGTGTAGGGTTAGGGTTATTGTTAGGTTAGGGTAAGGGTTAGGGTTAGGGTTAGGGTTAGGGTTTAGGGTTAGTGTTAGGGTTAGGTTTAGGGTTAAAGTTAGGGTTATGGTTAGGGTTAGGGTTTAGGGTTAGGGTTAGGTTTAGGGTTATGGTTAGGGTTAGGGTTTAGGTTTAGGGTTAGTTTTAGGGTTAAGTTTGGGTTAGGGTAAGGGTTAGTTTTAGGGTTAGGGTTAAGGTTAGGGTTAGGGGTAGGGGTAGGGTTTAGGGGTAGGGATAGGTTTAGGGTTAGGGTTAGGGTTTAGGGTTAGGGTTATTGTTAGGGTTAGGGTTAGGGTTATGGTTGGGTTAGGGTAAGTGTTAGTGTTAGGGTTTAGGGTTAGTGTTAGTGTTAGTGTTAGGGTTAGGGTTAGGTTTAGGTTTAGGTTTACGGTTAGGGTTAGGGTTAGGGTTTGGGTTAGGTTTAGTGTAGGGTTAGGGTTTGGGTTAGGTGTTAGGGTTAGTTTTAGGGTGAGGGTTAGGTTTAGGGTTAGTTTTAGTGTTATTTTTAGGTTTAGGGTTAGGGTTAAGGTTAGGGTTAGGGTCAGTGTTGGGTCAGGGTAAGGGTTAGGGTTAGGGTAGGTTTAAGGTTTAGTTTTAGGTTTAGGGTTAGGGTTAGGGTTAGGGTTAGGGTTAGGGTTGGGTTAGGGTAATGGTTAGTGTTAGGGTTAGGGTTAGGGTTATGGATAGGTTTAGGGTTTAGGGTTAGGGTTAGCGTAATGGTTAAGGTTAGGTTTACAATTAGGGTTAGGTTTAGGGTTAGTTTTAGGATCAGGGTTAGGTTTGGGATGAGGGTTAGAGTTTAGAGTTAGGGTTAGGATTAGGGTTAGGTTTAATTTTAGTGTTCGGG
Organism: Alexandromys oeconomus; assembly: GCA_963919705.1. Classification (NCBI taxonomy): domain Eukaryota; kingdom Metazoa; phylum Chordata; class Mammalia; order Rodentia; family Cricetidae; genus Alexandromys; species Alexandromys oeconomus. Next base: position 55,189 of record CAWTZB010000265.1, on the reverse strand, counting down.
TTAGGGTTAGGGTTTAGGGTTAGAGTTAGGGTTAGGGTTAGGGTTAGGGTTAGGGTTGGGTTAGGATAAGGGTTAGGGTTAGGTTTTAGGGTAAGGGTTAGGGTTAGATTTAGGGTTAGGGATACCTTTATGGTTAGGGTTAATGATAGGTTTAGGCTTATTTTTACTGTTTGGTTTAGGATTAGGGTA
>CAWTZB010000265.1:45000-50000 GCA_963919705.1 Alexandromys oeconomus | reverse complement strand
GGGTTAGGGTTAGGGTTAGGGTTAGGTTTTAGGGTTAGGGTTAGGGTTAGGTTTAGGGTTAGGGTTAGGGATACGTTTAGGGTTAGGGTTAATGTAAGGGTTAGGCTTGTTTTTCGGTTTGGGTTAGGATTAGGGTAAGGCTTAGGGTTAGTGTTAGGGTTTAGAGGTTAGGGTTATGGTTAGGGTTAGTGTAGGGTTAGAGTTATGGTTACGGTTAGGGTAGGGTTAGGGTTAGGGTTAGGTGTTAGGGTTAGGCTTAGGTTTAGATTTAGGGTTGGGTTAGTGTAAGGGTTAGGGTTAGGATTAGGGTTAGGGTAGGGCTTAGGGTTAGGGTTAGGGTTAGTGTTAGGTGTTAGCGTTAGGGTGAGAGTTAGGGTTAGTGTTTAGGGTTAGGGTTAGGGTTAGTGTTAGTGTTAGGGTTAGGGTTAGGTTTAGGATTAGGGTTAGGGTTAGGGTTAGGGTTTAGGGTTATGGTTTTGGTTACGGTTAGGGTTAGGGTTTAGGGTTAGGGTTAGGATTAGGGTAGGGTTAGGGTTATTGTTAGGTTAGGGTAAGGGTTAGGGTTAGGGTTAGGGTTAGGGTTAGGGTTTAGGGTTAGTGTTAGGGTTAGGTTTAGGGTTAACGTTAGGGTTATGGTTAGGGTTAGGGTTTAGGGTTAGGGTTAGGGTTAGGGTTATGGTTAGGGTTAGGGTTTAGGTTTAGGGTTAGTTTTAGGGTTAAGTTTGGCTTAGGGTAAGGGTTAGTTTTAGGGTTAGGGTTAAGGTTAGGGTTAGGGGTAGGGGTAGGCTTTAGGGGTAGGGATAGGGTTAGGGTTAGGGTTAGGGTTTAGTGTTAGGGTTATTGTTAGTGTTAGGGTTAGGGTTATGGTTGGGTTAGGGTAAGTGTTAGGGTTAGGGTTAGTGTTAGGGTTTAGGGTTAGTGTTAGGGTTAGGGTTAGGGTTAGGGTTAGGTTTAGGTTTAGGTTTACGGTTAGGATTAGGGTTAGGGTTTGGGTTAGGTTTAGTGTAGGGTTAGGGTTTGGGTTAGGTGTTAGGGTTAGTTTTAGGGTGAGGGTTAGGTTTACGGTTAGTGTTAGGGTTATTTTTAGGTTTAGGGTTAGGGTTAAGGTTAGGGTTAGGGTCAGTGTTGGGTCAGGGTAAGGGTTAGGGTTAGGGTAGGTTTAAGGTTTAGTTTTAGTTTTAGGGTTAGGGTTAGGGTTAGGGTTAGGGTTAGGGTTAGGGTTGGGTTAGGGTAATGGTTAGTGTTAGGGTTAGGGTTAGGGTTATGGATAGGTTTAGGGTTTAGGGTTAGGGTTAGCGTAATGGTTAGGGTTAGGTTTACAATTAGGGTTAGGTTTAGGGTTAGTTTTAGGATCAGGGTTAGGTTTGGGATGAGGGTTATAGTTTAGAGTTAGTGTTAGGATTAAGGTTAGGATTAAGTTTAGGGTTCGGGTTAGGGTTAGGGTTTAGGGTTAGAGTTAGGGTTAGGGTTAGGGTTAGGGTTGGGTTAGGATAAGGGTTAGGGTTAGGTTTTAGGGTAAGGGTTAGGGTTAGATTTAGGGTTAGGGTTACGTTTAGGGTTAGTGTTAATTATAGGGTTAGGCTTATTTTTACTGTTTGGTTTAGGATTAGGGTAAGGGTTAGGGTTAGTGTTAGGGCTTAGAGTTAGGGTTAGGGTTAGGTTTAGGGTTAGGTTTAGGGTTAGGCGTAAGGTTAGGGTTAGGGTTAGGGTTTAGGGTTAGGGTTAGGGTTAGGGTTAGGGTTAGGGTTAGGGTTAGGGTTAGGGTAAGGTTTAGTGTTAGGGTTAGGGTTAGGGATACGTTTAGGTTTAGGGTTAATGTTAGGGTTAGTCTTATTGTTACTGTTTGGTTTAGGGCTATGTTTAGGGTTAGGGTTAGGGTTCGTGTTAGGGTTTAGAGTTAGGGTTAGGGATAGGGTTAGTGTTAGGGTTAGGTTTAGTGTTAGTGTTAGGGTTAGGGTTTAGAGTTAGGGTTAGGATTAGGGTTAGGGTTAATGTTAGGGTTCGGGTTAGGTTTAGGGTTTAGGGTTAGAGTTAGAGTTAGAGTTAGGGTTAGGGATGGGTTAGGGTAATTATTAGGGTTAGGTTTAGGGTCAGGGTTAGGGTTGGGTTAGGGTAAGTGTTAGGGTTAAGTTTAGGGTTAGGGTTTAGTGTTAGGGATACGTTTAGGGTTAGGGTTAATGTTTGGGTTAGGCTTATTTTTTCGGTTTGGGTTAGGATTAGGGTAAGTGTTAGGGTTAGTGTTAGGGTTTAGAGTTAGGGTTAGGGTTAGGTTTAGGGTTTGGCTTAAGGTTAGGGGTAGGGTTAGGGTTTATGGTTAGGGTTAGGGTTATGGTTAGGGGTTAGGGTTTGAGTAAGGTTTAGGGTTAGGGTTAGGGTTAGGGTTAGGGTTAGGGTTAGGGATGGATTAGGGTAATTATTAGGGTTAGGTTTAGGGTCAGGGTTAGGGTAGGGTTAGGGTAAGGGTTAGGGTTAGGTTTAGGGTTAGGGTTTAGGGTTAGGGATACGTTTAGGGTTAGGGTTAATGTTAGGGTTAGGCTTATTTTTACCCTTTGGGTTAGGATTAGGGTAAGGGTTAGGGTTAGGGTTATGGATGGGTTAGAGTAATTATTAGGGTTAGGTTTAGGGTCAGGGTTAGGGTTGTGTTAGGGTAAGGGTTAGGTTTAGGTTTAGGGTTAGTGTTTAGTGTTAGGGTTAGGGTTAGGGTTAGGGTTTGGGTAAGGTTAAGGTTAGGGATATTGTTAGGTTTAGGATTAGGGTTAGTGTTGTGTTAGTGTAAGGGTTAGGGTTAGGTTTAGGGTTAGGGTTTAGGGTTAGGGTTAGGGTTAGGGGTAGGGTTAGGGTTAGGGTTAGGTTTAAGGTTAGGGTTTAGGGTTAGGGTTAGTGTTAGGGTTAGGGTTAGAGTTAATGTTAGGGTTAGGTTTAGGGTTAGGTTTAGGTTTAGGGTTAGGGTTAGGGTTAGGGTTATTGTTAGGGTTTAGGGTTAGGGTTAGGGTAAGGTTTAGCGTTGGAATTATGGTTAGGGTTAGGGTTAGGGTTAGGGATGGGTTAGGGTAATTATTAGGGTTAGGTTTAGGGTCAGGGTTAGGGTAGGGTTAGGGTAAGGGTTAGGGTTAGGTTTAGGGTTAGGGTTTAGGGTTAGGGTTAGGGTTAGGGTAAGTTTTAGGGTTAGGGTTAGGGTTAGGGTTACGGTTAGGGTTAGGGTTAGTGTTGTGTTAGTGTAAGGGTTAGGGTTAGGTTTAGGTTTAGGGTTTAGGGTTAGGGTTAGGGTTAGGGTTAGGGTTAGGGTTAGGGTTAGGGTTGGGTTAGGGTAAGGGTTAGGGTTAGGGTTAGGGTTAGGGTTTAGAGTTAGGGTTAGGGTTAGGTTTAGGGTTAGTGTTAGGGTTAGGGTTAGGGTTAGGGGTAGGGTTTAGTGTTAGGGTTAGTGTTAGGGTTAGGGTTAGGATTGAGGTTAGGGTTAGGGTTAGGGTTAGGGTTAATGTTAGAATTAGGGTTAAGGGTTATGGTTAGGGAAAGGTTTAGGGTTAGGGTTAGGATTAGGGTTGGGTTAGGGTAAGGGTTAGGGTTAGGGTTAGGGTTTAGGTTTAGGTTTAGGGTTAGGGTTAGGGTTAGGGTTAGTGTTGTGTTAGTGTAAGGGTTAGGGTTAGGTTTAGGGTTCGGGTTAGGGTTAGGTTTAGGGTTGGGTTAGGGTTAGGTTTAGGGTTAGGATTAGGGTTAGGGTTAAGTTTAGGGTTAGGTTTATGGTTAGGGTTAGGGTTAGGGTAGGGTTAGGGTTAGGGTTAGAGGTTAGGGTTATGGTTAGGGTTAGGGTAGGTTTAGGGTTAGAGTTAGGGTTACGGTTAGGGTAGGGTTAGGGTTAGGGTTAGGCTTAGGTTTAGATTAAGGGTTGGGTTAGTGTAAGGGTTAGGTTTAGGATTAGGGTTAGTGTAGGGCTTAGGGTTAGGTTTAGGGTTAGTGTTAGGTGTTAGCGTTAGGGTGAGGGTTAGGGTTAGTGTTTAGGGTTAGCGTTAGTGTTAGTGTTAGGGTTAGGTTTAGGGTTTGGTTTAGGATTAGGGTTAGGGTTAGGGTTAGGGTTAGGGCTAGGGTTTAGGGTTAGGGTTAGGGTTAGTTTTATGGTTAGGTTTAGGGTTAGAGTTAGGGTTATGGTTAGGGTTAGGGTTTACGGTTAGGGTTAGGGTTAGTATTAGGGTAGGGTTAGGGTTATTTTTAGGTTAGGGTAAGGGTTAGGGTTAGGGTTAGGGTTTAGGGTTAGTGTTAGTGTTAGGGTTAGGTTTAGAGTTAAAGTTAGGGTTATGGTTAGGGTTAGGGTTTAGGGTTAGGGTTAGGGTTAGGGTTATGGTTAGGGTTAGGTTTTAGGGTTAGGGTTAGTTTTAGGGTTAAGTTTGGGTTAGGGTAAGGGTTAGGTTTAGGGTTAGGGTTAAGGTTAGGGTTAGGGGTAGGGGTAGGGTTTAGGGTTAGGGATAGGGTTAGGGTTATGGTTAGTGTTAGGGTTAGGGTTAGGGTTATGGTTGGGTTAGGGTAAGTGTTAGGGTTAGGGTTAGTGTTAGGGTTTAGTGTTAGTGTTACGGTTATTGTTAGGGTTAGGGTTAGGTTTAGGTTTAGGTTTACGGTTAGGATTAGGGTTAGGGTTAGGGTTAGGGTTAGGTTTAGTGTAGGTTTAGGGTTAGGGTTATGTGTTAGGGTTAGTTTTAGGGTTAGGGTTAGATTTAGGGTTAGTGTTAGGGTTAGGTTTAGGTTTAGGGTTCGGGTTAAGGTTAGGGTTAGGGTCAGTGTTGGGTCAGGGTAAGGGTTAGGGTTAGGGTAGTGTTAAGGTTTAGTTTTAGGTTTAGGGTTAGGGTTAGGGTTAGGGTTAGGGTTGGGTTACGGTAATGGTTAGTGTTACGGTTAGGGTTAGGGTTAGGGATAGGGTTAGGGTTTAGGGTTAGGGTTAGCGTAATGTTTAGGGTTCGGTTTTCAATTAGGGTTAGGGTTAGTTTTAGGATCAGAGTTAGGTTTGGGATGAG
>CAWTZB010000265.1:0-5000 GCA_963919705.1 Alexandromys oeconomus | reverse complement strand
TATGGTTAGGGTTAGGGTTAGTGTTGTGTTAGGTAAGGGTTAGGTTAGGTTTGAGTTTAGGTTAGGGTTAGGGTTAGGGTTAGGGGTTAGGTTTAATGTTAGGTTAGGTTAGGTTAGGGTTAGGTTTAGGGTTCAAGTTAGTGTTAGGTTTAGGGTTTAGTGTTAAGGTTAGGGTTAGAATTAGGTTAGCTTTAGTGTTAGAATTGAAGGGTTAGGGTTAGGGTTTAGAGTAGGGTTAGGGTTAGGGTTAGGTTTAGGGTTAGGTATAGGGTTAGGGTTACAGTTAGGGTTAGAGTTAGTGTTGTGTTAGTGTAAGGGTTAGGGTTAGGTTTAGGGGTTAGAGTTTAGAAGTTAGGGTTAGGGTTAGGGTTGAGGTTAGGGTAAGGGTTAGGGTTAGGGGTTAGAATGTTAGGGTTAGGGTTAGGGTTTAGGGTATAGGGTTAGGTTGGTGGTAAGGGTTTAGGGTTAGGAGTTAGGGGGTTAGGGTTAGGATTAGGATAGGTTAGGGATTTAGTTAGGTTAGGGTTTAGGGTTTAGGGTTAAGGTTAGTGTTAGGGTTAGGAAGTTAGGTTTAGGGTATAGGTTTTGAAATGTGGCTAGGGTTAGAATAGGTTAAGGTTAGGGTTAGGTTTAGGGTTAGGTTAGGGTTAATGTTAGGGTTAGGGTTAGGTGTTAGTGTTAGGGTTAGGGTTAGGGTTAGGGTTAGGGTTAAGGTTAGGGTTAGGAAGTTAGGGTTAGGGTTAGGGTTAGGGTAAGGGTTATGTTTAGATTTAGGGTTTAGGGTTAGGGTAAGGGTGTTAGGTTTAGGTTTAGGGTTAGGGGTTAGGGTTAGGGTTAGAAGAAGGCTAAAGGTTTGGGGTTAGGGTAAGGCTTTAGGCTTAGGGGGCTAGAGCTAAGATAGAAGAGGGATGGGTTTGGGTATTTATTAGGGCTAGGTTTAGGGTTAGGTTTAAGGGTTGGGTTAGGCTAAATGGCTAGGGCTAGTTTAGGTTAGGGTTTAGGGTTAGGGTTAGGGTAATAGGGTAAGGTTTATGGTTAGTGTTACTGTGTTAGGAAGATATGGTTGGTGTTGTGTTAGGGTAAGGGTTAGGGTTAGGTTTGAGGTTAGGGTTAGGGTTAGGGTTTAGGGTTAGGGTTCATGTTAGTGTTAGGGTTAGGGATAGGTTAGGAAGTTAGGTTTAGGGTTCAGGTTAGTGCTAGTTTAGGGTTTAGTGTTGCTGCTAGGGTGTTAGGGTTAGGGTTAGGTTTAGGTTTAGGGTTAGATATTAGGGTTAGGGTTATGGTTTAGGGTTAGGTTTAGGTTAGGGTTACGGATACATTTAGGTTTAGGGTTAATGTTAGGGTTGTCTATTGTTACTGTTTGGTTTAGGGATTATGGATAGGGTTAGAGCTGGGGCTAGGGTATTAGAGTTAGGGCTAGGGATAGCGTTAGTGTATGTGGCTAGGTTTGGGGTTAGGTTGGGTTAGGGCTAGGCTTTAGGGATGGGTTAGGTAAGCTTTAGGCTTAGGCTTAGGGTTAGGCCAGGCTAGGGTAGTTAGGCTTAGGGGCTAGGGCTAGGGTTAGGGATGGGTTAGGGTAATTAGTTAGGGTTAGGTTTAGGGTTCAGGGTTAGGGTTTGCTAGGGGTAAGGGTTAGGTTAGGTTTAGGGTTAGGTTGCAGTTAGGTTTAGGGTTAGGTTAGTTTGTAGATTTAGGGATAGGATTAAGCTGTTAGGGTTAGGGTTACTGTTGGGTTAGGTAAGGTTTATGGTTAGGGTTAAGATTTAGGTTAGGGTTAGGGGTTAGGGTTAGGGTTAGGTTAGGTCTTAGTGTTATGTTTAGGGTTTAGGGTTAGGTTAGGTTAGGGTTTAGTAAGTTAGGGTTATGGTTATATGGTTAGGGTTGGGTTAGGGTAAGTGGGTTAGGTTAGGGTTAGGCTTAGGGTTTAGAGTTAGTGTTAGGGTTAGGTTAGTTTTAGGTTAGGGGTTGTGGGTTAGGTTTAGGGTTTAGCGTTAGGGTTAGGGTGCTAGGATTAGGTTAGTGTTAGGGTTAGGGTGTAGTTTTAGGGTTAGGTTAGGCTTAGGGTTTAGGTGTTATAAGGTGTTAGGGTTAGGTCTAGGGTTAGTGTTTAGTGTTAGGGTTAGGTTAGAGTTAATGTTAGGGTTAGGTTTAGGGTTAGGTTTAGGGTTAGGGTTAGGGCTAGGGTTAGGGTTAGGGTTAGGGTTATGGTTAGGGTTTAGGGTTAGGGTTAGAATAAGTTTTAGGGTATAGGGGTTATGTGGTTAGAAATGGGTTAGGGTAATTATTAGGTTTAGTGTTTAGGTTCAGGTTTAGGGGTTGGGTTAGGGTAAGGGTTAGGTTTAGGTTTAGGTGTTAGGCTTAGTGTTAGGGTTAGGTTTAGGGTAAGGTTTAGGTTAGGGTAGCCTAGCGTTGTGTTAGGTCCAAGGAGTATTAGGGTTAGGTTTGAGTTTAGGGTTAGGTTAGGGTTAGGGTTAGGTTTAATTAGTAGGAAAGGGTCAGGGTTAGGTTTAGTTGGGCTAGTGTTAGGTTTAGGTTTAGTGTTAAGTTTAGGGTTAGGGTTAGGGTTAGGTTTATAGTTAGATAATAGGGTTAGGGTTAGGCTTACGGTTAGGGTTAGGTTTAGGTTTAGGTTTAGGGTTGAGGTTAGGGATAGGTTAGTTTACGCAAGCTAGGGTTAGAGTTATGTTGTAAGTTAGTGTAAGGGTTAGGAAGTTAGGTTTAGGTTTAGGGTTTGAAATAGGGTTGAAGAGAAGGAGTTAAGGTTAGAGTTGGGTTAGTAAGGGTTAGGTTAAGAAGTTATTAGGGTTATAGAGAGTTAGGTTAGGTTAGGTTTAGGGTTGGTGAAGTTAGGTAAGGGGTAGGAGCTAGGGGTAGGTTTATTGTTAGGGTTAGTGTTAGGGTTAGGGTTAGGATTGAGGTTAGGGTTAGGGTTAGGGTTAGGGTTAGGGATAATGTTAGGGTTAGGTTAGGGTTGGGGTTAGGTTTAGGGTTAGGTTGGGGATGGGCTAGGGTAAGGGTTATGTTTGGTTTTAGGGGTTTAGGGTTAGGGTTAGGATTAGGGTTGGGGTTTAGGTTAGGGTTAGGTAAGTTTTAGGTTTAGTGTTAGGTTAGGGATTAGGTTGGGTTAGGTAAGTGTTAGGCTTTAGGGTTAGGGTTTAGGTTTAGGTTATGTTAGGGTTAGGGTACCGTTTAGGATTAGGGTTAGGGAATTACTGCAAGCTAGAGCTAGTTTTAGTGTTTGTTTTAGGTGTAAGGGTTAGGTTAGGTTTAGGGTTAGGGTTTAGGGTTAATGTTAGGGTTAGAGTTAGGGTTAGGTTAGAGTTAGGTTAGGTTGGGATAGCGTATAGGGTTAGGCAAGCTAGGGTTAGGTCTTAGAGTAGTAGTTAGGGTTAGGGGGTATAGTTTAGGGTTAGGAAGCTAGGGGTTAAGGTTTAGGGTTAGGGTTAGGTAAGGTTTAGGCTTAGGGTTAGAGTTAGGTTTAGGTTTAGGGATGGGTTTGGGTAATTATTAGGGTTAGGCTTAGGGTTAGGCTTAGGTTGGGATAGTGTAAGGTTAGCGTTAGTTTTAGGTTAGGGTTTAGAGTAGGGGTTAGGGTTAGTTAGGGTTAGAGTTAATGTTAGGGTTAGGTTTAGGGTTAGGTTTAGGGTTAGGGTTAGGTTAGGGTTATGGTTGGGGTTTAGGGTTAGGGTTAGAATAAGGTTTAAGGTTAGGGTTAGGGGTTAGGGTTAGGGCTAGGAATAGAATGTAATGGTAATTATTAGGTTTAGGTTTAGTTGTCAGGTTTAGGTTGGGTTAGGGTAATGGGTTAGGTTAGTGTTAGTGTAAGAAATAGGGCTAGGGTGTTAACGTAAGCGCTAGGGTTAGGTGTTAGAGGCTATTAGGTTAGTTAGGTTAATGTTAGGGCTAGAGAAAGGATAGGCTTAGGGGTTCAAGTTATGTTAGGTCTAGGCTTTAGTGTACTAAGGTAGGGTTAGGGTTAGGGGATAGGGTTAGGTTTAGGGTTAGATATTAGTGTTAGGGCTATGGTTTAGGGTTAGGGTTAGTAAGTTAGGGATAGATTTAGGTTTAGGGTTAATGTAAGGTTAGTCTTATTGTTACTGGTTTAGGTTTAGGATTGTGGTTAGGGTTAGGGTTAGTGTTAGGGTTTAGAGTTAGGTTAGGTAAGGTTTAAGGTTAGGTTTAGGGTTAGGGTTAGGGTTAGAAGTTAGGATGGGTTAGGCGATGGGTTAGGGTAATTATTAGGTTAGGTTTAGGGTTAGGTTAGGTTTAGTTAGGGTTAAGGGTTAGGGTTAGCTTTAGGGTTAGGGTTAGTTGTGTTAATGCGTTAGGGTTAGGGTTAGGCTAAGGTTTAGGGTTAGGGTAGGGTTAGCGTAAGAAATAGAATTAGGTTAGTGTTTGTGTTAGGGTAAGTAGGGGTTAGGTTTACTTTAGGTTTAGGTTAGGGTTATGGTTATGGTTAGGTTTAGGGTTAGGGTTAAGAAGGTTAGGTTAGGTTAGGCTTAGGTTTAGAGTTATGTTAGAAGAAGAAGAAGTTAGGGTTAGGGGTTATTTTAGGGTTAGGGTTAAGGTTAGGGTTAGGGTTAGGTTAAAGGGGGTAGGATTATGTTAGTGGTTAGGAGTTATTTTAGGTTAGGCTTAGGTTATGTATAGTGGTTATGGTTGGTGGTTAGGTTTAGGGTTAGGTTTAGGGTTAGGCTTAGTGTTAGTGTTAGTGTTAGGGTTAGAGTTAATGTTAGGGTTAGGTTTAGGGTTAGGTTTAGGGTTAGGGTTAGTGGGTTAGGGTTATGGTTAGGCTTAGGGTTAGGTTAGAATAAGGTTTACGTTTAGGAATAGGGTTAGGGTTAGGTTAGAATGGGTTAGTGTAGGTTATTAGGTTTAGGTTTAGGTTCTGGTTTAGGGTTGGGTTTAGGTGAAGGGTTAGGTTAGGTTTAGGGTTAGGGTTTAGTGTTATGGTTAGGGTTAGGGAAAGGTTTATGGTTAGGGTTAGGGTTAGTGTTGTG